>JAQFZN010001125.1:0-18533 GCA_034687075.1 Geophilus carpophagus | reverse complement strand
TTAACCAAATTTAAAACCTCTTAGTGTATAATTATAATTGATTTTGACTAGTATTCTTTAAAATGTGGTGTCAAACCTAGCTAAAACCAAAGTAAAACCTGGTGTCAAACCTAGCTAAAACCAAAGTAAAACCAGGTCATTCGAAAATTGCTTTAGAACCAGCCTAAAACTAACTTTTCTAAAACTGCTAAAACCAGTCTGGTTTTTATTTTCGAATGCAACTATTAAAACCAGTTAAATCCAAAACGACTTCTTATAGGTTGTTTTAGACCTTAGTTTTAGTTATGTGGGTTTTTAGTGTTTGCAATGACATCCATTATAGAAAGATTGATCGATGCGATTCAACTAGCACTATATAGCAATTTTTAGGGTATAATTTAGGAATAATTAGTAGAATAAAATTGATTTTAATTTATTTTTATATTAATCACAACTAGTATGTCAAGAAACGCTGAAATTGATTTCATTTTAACCATTTATTGCAGTCACATGACAGATCGCATGACCAGTAAATTGCAAACATAAACAAATTTTAAATTTAATTTAGCTTTTTATTTATTTTTATACAATTACATTCAAATTAATTAATTTAACCAAGTTTAAAAGCTCTTAGTGTATAAATATAATTAATTTTGACTTGTATTCTTGAAAACCTGGTGTCAAAGCCAAGTAAAACCTGTTGTCAAACCTAGATAAAACAAAGTAAAACCAGGTCATTCGAAAATTGCTTTAAAACCAGCCTAAAACTAACTTTTCTAAAACTACTAAAACCAGTCTGGTTTTTATTTCTGAATGTAAAGAACTTTAAAATTTATATCAAAATAATGAAAAATCTGGTTATTTTAATTACTGTGTTTACAAGATAGAACAATGTTGTCAGACTTAGATATCTTAGATTTTACAATGTCAAACAAATACAAACAACACGAAATATCTGCCAAATTAAAATTAAACATTAATTGATATTAAAAGGGGTAATTTAGAGTAAAGATAGAATACAAGAATACTATATGAAAATGTATTTTTTGTAGTCTAGAATACCATTAAAACTTAAAAAATTCGTTATTTTTGACGGTTATTGCTAGTTTAAAATAATTTTCTAAAATATCTAATTCTTTATTTAGACTGAAATGTTATAAATTTGTGAATGGAAAGCAGTCGGTAACAATAAAAATAAGTTATGAATGTTTTTAAAATCTCTATACAAATTTCCTAATTGATTTTCCTATAGCACTGTTCAAGTTCTTTAATAATTCAGTTATACCCCGTTACTCTACATATCTGTATTTTTTGATGTGCACAATACAGTAGTAATAAAAACCCCAACTTCCCTTTTTCTTGTTGAAGAATTTACCAAAAGAAATGGACATTGGATTGTTGTTGTTATTATTTGCTGTTGTTGCCAAAAACATGTTTTGATCTCGGACACTGCTGAATAACCTTATATAGAATACAATAGAATTATTCAGCATCTTGTCCTACAGTTTCCTAGAAGAAGTGAAGAGAAACTAGTCCAAACTTATGTTTGGTTTTTCAAATAGTCTAAAACAGAAACTGTGTGCAGTATTAGAAGAAAAAGGATGTCTTTTAATGCATTTTCGCTGTTCTTCAAGCTGGCATCTGGCCAGCATAAACACGCTTAGTGTATTCCTATATTTTATATGCGAATCCATCTCCGTCATTGCATTTTTGTTATACAAAGGGTTATGTTGTAATAAAGAAGATGTGAAGCACCCATCATCACGCACATTCCATCCCGAGGCGCGCGCCTATCATTCACCTGGTATACATAAAAGCGGTGCGGACGCTGCCCTAAAGGCTTTCTGTCTGTTTTATCTGATGGAATGAGATGATGGGGCGAAACCAATCATGAATATCCTTATATCGAGAGTGCTAGATATGTTGATAGTTTTAGCAAGAGGGTATATCACTGAGTAGTTTCTGCTGCTGCGGGGTATCATATCTCTTATCAACTCAATCTCAACAAGATATTTGGCCATTTTTCCTTACCGCTTAATGGAATGACGTGGGAATTGGATTTACTTCTCAAGTGTATGGAATTTAAATGGATCATAAGTCCATTTTGCTTATTTAATTTTTCCAAAATTGTATGATGGAGATGCTTTTTTTTAAATGCCATCCATCAATTTAAAGTGAGTTGGCATCTTACAAATTTTTTTTATTGTGGATGAAAAATTTTTTTGAATATGTTTTTTTTTTTTTTATTATTTATTATTATGTTGGAATGGAATTCACACACGTGAAAAAGTGAGATCATATGGGAGAAATGTGAAGAGTTTTGCGAGATTGGGTGTTGTGTGGTTTTGTGTCTGGTTTTTACGACTCTGTTTATCGCTGGATTTTGGCCGCACACTTTGCCCTTTATCTCTCCTTTATTAAGAAATATGACAAGACAAATTGCCGCTTTGCTGAATGATGTCATCAACACGTGAACATCAGTTTTACAGAGGCATATGCGAGTTGTTGTCACTGCCACTTCATTTCCTTTCTCAACTTTTCCCAACTTTAACTCGAGTCCAAACCCTTTAATGCCGCAACTCTTGCAAGTTGACAGTCAGTCTAAATTGGAGCTCAACCAACCTTTCACTTTACACTAGAGCGCCAACTCCCTTGTCGTTTCCACTACATCGACAGGTGCCGGTCTACTTCGATGACATACCCTTGATTGGCTAAACCACATCTTGGGGTAATGTAGGACGAAGTTTGTAACTCGAATCTATGGAGGGAATGGGAAGTTGTTGTTGCTATTTTAGAAATAAAAATTGATTGTCATTTTAAAAGCAGTTTACTTCCACAATTTTCACTTGGATTGAGTCACAATTCAATTTTGATTCTCACTTTGCCCCTTCAATAGCTTCAATTTGGCTTCACTGCATGGTTCGGAATTCTTTATTTTCTTTTCTCTTTTATAAATGCTTTTTTATTTTTATATTGGAATATTTTTTTATAATTGCCTTTACGTAAAGAAATGACATAAAAAAATGACGTTTGGGAATTACAAGTTGTTGCTTGCACTTTAAATGGAAAGATGTTAATGAAAGAAAAAAACAGGGACTTTGAAGGTAAATAAATAACGGCAAAATTGCACATTGGTTTATTTTTTCTAGATTAAAAGTTTAAAATATATTTTGAAAAAAAAATATGGAAAAGAAATGGAAAAAAAAGTTGTTGATTTATTATTTTACTAGCTGAGTTACCCAGCGTTGCCCGGGTTAATTTTTGCTGTTATTACTTATTCTAATTTTCGCCATATTTATCTATTTTGTATTTTCCTGTTTATTTAGTTTTTTCATTTTTCCTGTTTCTTCTATTTCATTTTTCTGTTTTCACCCATTTTTATTTTTGGTGTGTATTTAATTGTATTTTATTTTTGGTGTGTATTTAATTGTATTTTATTTTTGGTGTGTATTTAATTGTATTTTATTTTCCCTGTGTATTTAATTGTATTTTATTTTCCCTGCATCTAACTATTTTTTATGTTTCCTGTATATTTAATTATCACTTATTTTTCTTGACCAATCACAGAAATTGCACATACAAAATAAAGCAGATGTCATGTTTAGTTATTTATTATTTTCCCTGCATATTTAATTAATACGTATTTTTCTTACTGTTTAAATTTCAACGTGATCACCACTTATTCAATTAATTACACCTGCAGATCACATTGTTACATGCTCAATTCAGCCATTTGAAATAAACAAAAATTAACTAAACACAGACCAATACTCAATTAAATCTGTTCTGTGCGTAGTTGATGTTTATTGCGCTTTGGCCAATCAGATCCATTGGATCATACATACATACAAACAAACATACTTTTCTTCTTTATATATAAGATTTATTTATTTACCATCTTTTCTTTTTATTCAAATTGAAATGTGTCATATACTATTGGCATTTAAATGACATTTTCAAGAATAGAAGATGGATTACGTGAGCAAGTTACTTGTAAATAACACTTATTAAGATATAAAAAAACAAGAAAAACACATAAATTTTATAAGTCACAAATGTAACAAGACACAAACATGCATTAAAATTAGTGTTAATCAAGCAAAAACAAGCACCAGAAAAGAGAAGAAAAACATGTAGCAAACCATTGATGTGAAACCACTAACTGTATACCCAAGGGTAACCGCGAGGTTGTAGAGATTTAGATTTCTTTCCTCTGTACCAACACAAAAAAACCAATGTTATTGAAATATTTTAACACAGAAAATCAAATAAAAACTATTCAATACCAAAGGAACCTTTTCCCTAACTTGCAAAATTCGAATTTTATAAAATTCAATTGGTTATTGTGTTCATATATAAGTATTTGCAAAATTTCTATCGTGATAATAACTTTGTAGGGTAATCATCTTTATGGAGGCAATAGATCAATTTTATTAAAAATAAGTAGGAGGAAACTTGAAATTGTTCATAAATCTTATTATACAGATATAAATCCATCTGAACCTAAAAGGTCCATTAGATACAAAGCACTATTTGACGCTAGTCCCAATCAGCACGTGATTTAAACGCACGTCTCCATTCCTGGACAGAAGACCACGAGAGCTTAATGGCTCTCTCGGGCGCCATTTTCGTTGCTTCACTTTTGGGAAGTCCACTAAGGAAGGGGCATAAATGGCCTATGGAATTTGAAGAGCCTGGCTGAGCCGAGTTGAGTCTCGTTTTTGACGTTAGTTTTGTCCCTTTTTGCAATATCCAAGTTGATGTTGCGGAGTCTCGAGTAAAATGAAAGTGTGTGTAAATTGGTTGTATTTTCAACCCTTGGAAAAATGAGTTCATCTTGGACTCTGCTAAAATATTAACTTTCTCATTCGGTTGCCTTTCTTAATAAGAGCAATAAGTCAACGTCACTCAGGGTTCACAAGAGCTACGACTTCATTCCCTGCTCCTCGGTGGTTGCAAAGTTTATTATAAAAATTTTCTGAGGGGGCATATGGTAGAAAATTAAAAAAAAATTCAATTTTTTTTATTTGGAATTGAAATAAAAATAAATAAATTTTGTACGTGAAATTATTTAAATGTTAAAATGTGATTGTTTAATGAGTTTAATCTTGGTATAATTAAATTGCATATTCATGTCGATAGGAAACTCAAATAAGTAAATCCTTTGTTCTTTTCGAAGCGCGGCCCTCTTGTGGCCAGTAAAAGTCATTTTGGTTTAAATGTTTAAAAATATAAATGATCATTAAATAATAATATAAAAATAATTAATTATAAATTATTTTACCCATTCCTAAAGTAAAAACATTATTTTGATTACTATTTCATCTTTCTCGCCACCAGGGAACCATACTTCTCATAATCAGTATAATTTGTGATATAATAATCAATTTCTCTTTCCTATTTTTATTATTCATATTTTTTGATTTATTTTATTAGCTCTGGTTTCCATCTTCTGATATCATCTCATTCTCAAACAAATCAGCATTTTATATTGATTTCTACTTACCATTTGGTTGCTTCTTTAGAAATGCACTATTCCATCTGTAACTTAAAATCTGAAATTTAAAGCAAAAGTGGAAAAGTGTATTTATTTTTCTTTTAACGGTTAAAGCTTTTGTTTTGTTACTTTAAAAAATTTCTTCTGCTTCAGTTCGCCAATTGAGTTGTTTTGACCGCATACTAATGAAGAAGAGGTTGATGAATTTTCCATCGCTTGTTCTAATAAATTGGCCCCACGTGACTTGGATGAGATGCCGATAAACACGCGCTTGTTAATTGGCAGAAGGTGACGTTCTAGTGGTCAGGTTTGTGCCGTTTAAATTTCTATTTTAAGATCGATATTGATTTCCAATTGGAAATAGAAAAGAGGAAGAGGGAAAATGTGTTAATGCTGAGATTTCAACAGTTGCTAGGCCAAGATTGGATCGAAGTTTGCTAAGTGTCACACGTTTTACCTAATGATTAATAGCAGCAACATGATGCCACTTCTCATCCACCATTTTTTTAAAATAATTTTTTATAGTTTAAAAGATTTTTAATTATTATTTCCTCGAAAGATCACACGCCACTTTTTTCTAATGGTTTAAATTTTACGTTGTTGATGTGAATAATTTATGCAAATTTATGCAAATTTGTGTTTGTTTTCGATCAGAATGGCTTACTGAATGCACTAATTGCAAACACACATTTACAGATCGTTACGTGTGACATTTACTTGAAAGATCAATGTAAATGTCTCCTGTCAAAGCTTTTGTGGTGATGATATAAGTACGACGTCAAATAAATGCAATTTGGGTCTAATATTCAAGTAAAACCTAGACGAGACACAAACAAATGTGTTTGTACATACTTGACACTTGACTAAACTGATCTTAAAGATTTAGACATTTAGCATAAGATATACAAGAATATTTAAAGTTATTTAAAGATATTCTTGTATATCTTCTTGATTTGAATTCTATTTGTGATATCAGCAGATCGAAAGTTGAAAATGAAGTAAAGTAATTTGATTTAAGTAAGCTAGTTCTCACTCACAAGCATCTTAATCCAATTTAGGTTTAATTAATTATTTCTTAATTGTTAAGCTCTTTCTGTGCAACGTAAAGCTTTAATTTAATTTTAGTTTTAATTTTGTTTCTTTTAAATAATACTCCAATTTAAACACGGTCAACGAAACAAATTGTTAATTTTCTAATGTGAATATATTTTTTAAAATAGAAATACACTTGGTAATGGAAGTAAGTTGAGAAGTTGAACTTTCAGAATGGGTGCAATATGAATACTGGGCTCAACAGGATGCTAGGTATTATTACATTCTTCTTTGGCAACTTTTCTAAAACCAAAATATGTTCTACTTGAGAAACGTGAGAAACTCGTGACTTATTCCAACTGCATAATTATACCAATGTTGCATATCGAAATTTGATGATTACGTAACAGCCATGGCATATTTGCATGTAAGAAACAATTTTTAATGCCGCGTAAAACACTTAGACAGTAATTGTAGTTATAAACCCGCTCTTGTGATGATAACTTAAGCTAGCTTAAATTTATTTGCACGAATTTGAGTTTATTTCACTAAGGTTTAAAGTTCTATTTAGCTTAAACACGCAGGAAGAAAAAATGAAATAAATTTCAATTGAGGTCACATTTAATTTGATTATGCCATCAAATATTTTTATATATAAATTTATTGTTTTTATTAAAACTAAAATATTAATTACAATTAATTGAGAAATTGTACTTCGTGTAATTTTTGTTTACGTTAATTGCATTGAATTAATAATTAATAACATTAAATTTACCCCCTTCTAATGTTTATTAATTTACATCAGCTTCAAATTTCGAACATTTGGATTAATTTTTTTTCAAGAAAAAAGTTTCGTGTTGCAAACCCCATTAGGAAATGAATAAATTATTGTTTGAGTGACTCTGTATCAAATTATTAATTCAGAAATGTAAATTCTTTGATTTGGAAATAGATATTTCGCACACTTAATAACAATTTAAATATTGATTTACATAACGTCTATCAAAATTTTTATCAAACCAACATTTCATTTTGCTATCATTTATCCTAGAAGTCACAATCGCTTTGAAACGTAGTAATATCAATCACTTACGAGCAAATGCTGATCGTTAAGAAATGTACTCACTCAACGCACATTAGCTCTTCTTTAATTTAATTTTCCTACCAATTTCCTTGACAAGGGCAACACAAACAAAGTGCATTATGGGAATTAGGGAATAGAAAGTTTCCCTCTTAATACCTTGAAATCTCTTTTACTCTCAATTTGTTATCAGATATTGTAATCGCATTTGCTAAAACAACAATGCATTTGTCAACATTAAGTCTCAGTAAAGTGATTTTCATTTCGAAACTTTTCAAATGAATTAATCAGTCGATCTTGGCTACCTTCATCTATTCATTTGCAACTTACTTTGAACTTGCACAAAGGGTCAAAAGGGTTAATGGTACTGGTGTGGTGGACGCTGAAGCTGCGTTCGTCTCGCTCCTTCTTTCTCTTTTCCTCTTTCCCCATTTCGTGATCGCTTTGCTGCTAGCCTCGATAATTGTACCTCGCTATAACAAAGCGTCTTGTACAACGCTGCGTTTCTCATATCATTTGACCTTTCACATGATCTTCAATTTTTGAGGGGCAAGAGGTGCGCACACTCCGTCTAGTGTAAGATGGCTTAATTTTTATTGCCTGCACAACTTGTCAAAATGTGCTGTGCTGCAATCATATAAACTTTGATGGGAATTGCATTCTGGGATAGATTGCATTGTTGGTTATAGAGAGCAATAAAAAAAGTTATGGAAATTTTTTTAATACTTTTTCCCCACCAATTTTTTTTCTTCAAGTTTTTTCCTGAAATTTTTTTCACCGTTTTTATGACATTAATGTAAAAAGTGAAGCACGTGTTCTGTACTTCTCTATTTGAAAGCGACATCTGGTAAAAAGTGCGAAGACGTGCATTTCTTTTCACAGATGTGTGAATAACAATCATTTACAACCGTTTTATACTTAAAAAAAATAGATAAAAAAAGAAGTAACCTGATACTTATCCAGTACAGGTGCATTTTTTCTCTTTCATTGCTCGTCCTTTCTTTCGCATCCCTCCATTTTTCTTTGTATCCAGAGAGAAAAGAGCCCCTAAGGACTCTTAGTCGAAAAGGGGAAGATACAAAAATAATCGATCAGTTAGGACTGGAATTTCTTCTTCGGTTCCCACCCACTGATTTGCTAGGGTTGTCAGTGCATCTCTTTTTCTTGCCCGAAGCTCTCCTCCACGCCTTCCTTTTTCCCGTGCATCTCCGTATATTTGATTGACGCCCTGAGGACCCAGACGGACCTTAAAGAGTAGGAAAACTCCTCCTGATTCTTTCTTCTTTTAGTCTTCTTTCATTTTTTTTCTTGCTTTAAGGCAAACTTAAAAGCGAAATTATTGTTGGTTGTTTGAAGTTGCAAAGCTGACTGGTGTTGATTGTTGTGTTTGAAAGTTTCAAACAACACGAGTGTGTTTGATTAATGCGAGAAGGTCTAAGGGAAATTGAAAAAGAACATTTGATCTTTTGTTTATAACAAGTATTTACAGCTTTAAAACTGACAATGTCATGGTGTCATTGTGTAAATGGCATTTTTGATTTATTATAGTCATATTGTTTTATATTTGTTATTTTTACAGTAGTTGGAAAAGTGATAAGTTAAGTGAAGTTTGAGATGGATGAATGGATGTGTTTTAAGGTTAGTGGGAAAAGAAGATAAAAAAAATAAAAGAAAAAGAAAAAAATTATACTCAAAGGGTTGGAAAATGTGTCAACAGGTCGTGTAAAGTTTGTTATTGTTATTTTTTTCTGTTTATTTCTAGTCTTTAGTTGTTTTATAAAATTTAATATATTTTGTTAATTTACAAGATGTGTAATAAATTACACGTGATAATAATATTTCTGAAAATTTTAATTACTAATTTCAGTACTGTTGAAACTCTAAGAATACGGTCAGTATTGTTGGTATTATTAGAAGAAGAAATACGAAGTGCTATTTTAAAAAATTAAAAATTTAAATCAAAGTTTAAACATTAAAATTTGATTTACATTAAAAAAAAATGTGATTTTTTTTTACTGGTTTCAATTAATTAATTCCAACTAATTGTGTAAAACAATTTTATTACTGGTGTTATTCGTAAATAACATCACAGTTTTATAATTTCTTTGGGTTGTTACTTCTAACATGTAATTTATAAGAAATTTTAAAAGTGTTTAAAACTGAACAAATAAATACATTCTTGGCCGTGAGATTGGAAAATTTCACATTTGACCCCAATCTTTTTCTACGATGGCACAATTACAAAATGAAAGCATTACACACAACAAACACTGATCTATTGATTTAAGTGTTTAAGTTAACACTTAAGCTACTTTATTATGGGTGTTTAAATGCAAATGATGGCAATAACAAACAGAACATTGTAAACACAATGAATCTGAGACATTTGGGTGCAATTACATTGGAAAAATCAAAGGAGCAGATGGATTAAATCGTAGGGAACGAGAGCAATTAGATGTGTAGTTATTTGATGCGTGTTCATTGGTTTGAACTTAATTGTCATTACTCAGAAATCGTATTGCGTTTCCAAGCTCCGATTCAAAGTATAAACTGTCGCCTGCAGGTGCTTTTAATTACCATATGGTTGCAATTTGAAAGTTGGAATTTGCGTGTTTGCCTAAAACTCTTGTGGCATACGACATTCGCTTCACGTTTTCTTTTTTCACCTGACCAGTTGTGTTTGACACTCGCTGTCTCACGTCACCTGTCATCTCCACGTACAACGGGGAGTAAGAAGAAGAAGAAAAAATCTCCCAAATCTTATTCGCCTGCAGAGCTTCAGCCCTTGAGCTTTGGTTCAAATCAATAGATCCTATTTGTGGTAAAGGAAAAGAAAAAGTCCATATTCTTGTTTCATTGTAGTAAATTCAATCTGGCATCATTTACAACAGCGACCATCTTGATCCTTTATTGATGTCGAAACCGAGCAAAAAAAGTTGAGGAATAAAGTTATATTAGATTATGCGATAATTTAGAAAAATGATTTGAAAAAATTTCGAGATTTGGTGGTATTTTATAGTTCTTATAATTGCCACTAGGTTTGTTATGGTGCTGCTAATTGTGGTTTGTGTTCTTCTGATATTTATTTAGCTCTGAATGAAAAAAATAAAGACAATAGATTTGCTCTAATAAAACTACCGAAAAATTATATACAAAAAAGGTTAATAAACGTGTGTTTTGTAAACTGGGTAAATTGAAATGACATATTGTTATTCTGTTTTTAATAGATTTTTTTTGTAACTGACAAAGTACACCAGATGCAGTCAAGCGAATTGAGGTTTTGAATGACATTCAATTTTCTTATTTTTTTCTCGTTTAAAATTTTTTTCAAGTTGTTTTCATAAATAAACTACTTAGAAATTTAAAAAAATGTATGATGCTTTATCTTTGTTTTTGTTGACTAGTGTAATTGGGACATCCCCCGTCTATTCCCATTGAAACCAATTGCTTAAAGTTCAATCTTCTTCACAATTTCGTACTTTTTTTTTGTCTGGTTTTAAAGTACTGAAGACAAAAAAATGATATAAGCTATTTCTAAGTTGAACATGTAACTTTATTTATTAATTTATTAATCATTTTAAACTTACGTACTTAAATATTTCACCTAAATCATTATAAATTATGACATTAATAATTAATAAATTTAATACCAAGCAATTAAACGTAAAAATTTGTTGAATCTTCCAATTCCGTTCTACGCAGTAGATTGTTGAAACATATTACACAGCAGATCGAATATAGTAAAGATTTACTATCCCTCATTCTCCATTGATCGTTGCATGAGAAGAGTTTGAATTTAGCTGAAGCATTTCACGTCACTCAGTTACAGTAAATCCGAGTTGGAGAAACATAGTTTATCCCTTGGAGATATAACAGACGCACACAGGAGACAGAGTCCGCTTTTATTGATCCTTTGATCTCGAGTGGGCTTCCGGCTATACCAAGTTCAAATAAAAGCGAAAAACGAAAAGAAAAAATTTCCTTGTGAATCAGATCGGTAAATCCTATTGATCCCCCGCATCCTGCAAGGTCCAGGGGATCAGGTGGTGGATGTGGATAGTGACTACGCTTCCTATCAATGCTTCTTATATTGATCTGATGGTATCTATTGATGGGCGCCATCTTAGGCCAAGTGAAGTGTATTATCTTCACAGTCCATGCTTGTTTCTAGCGTCTTAAGTTAGGGGCTTTTAAAACTTAACTTGGTAGTCGTGATGAAAACGTAATCAACATTATGAGTGGGATTGTGTGCTGAGAGTGTTTGTCTTTATTGGCTTTAATTAATGTTGTGGAAAATTGATAAATAAATAAGTGGCTAATTTAGTAAGTGGGGATGTGCACTCGTCTGGTAACAAGTTTGCAAATTTCAACTTTGTTTTATAACTTTTTTATTGAAACATCAGAGTGAATTTGTGTTGTCAAATAATCATTAGAGGTTTAGTTGTTTCTTTAAACTTTTAACTTGTTAAAAATAAATGAGCCTGCAAGTTATTTAAGTCTCTTGTTGTAAATATGATGTGAAGTAAAGACATGCTGTTTAATATTTAAAGTTAAAATGTTGAAGTGCAAGCAAGTATTGTTTCTTTTGTTTTACAATGATTTGCTATAAGAATGTGTATTTATTTTAAAGAAAAGCTTTTAGTTGAAGGACGTTTTACCCATTTAAAATGTCCAGAAAGGTTTCGCTTCTTTCAAAGATGTTGAATCACCTGATTGATGAGAAAACAAGCGTCGGAATTTCAAGCAAACTAAGTTTTAATTTGTTTAACGGAAAAATTGTTGTGTGAGTTGCAAAATCGTGTAAAATGAAGTGAAGATAAAATTTTCTCGTTCTCTTGTGTTGAAATATTGAACCCACTACTAGTTTAATTTAGTAGGGATTTAGCAAATGGAAAATTCAACGTAATTGCTTGTAATAGAGGTTTGTGTTTGAGATTGAAAGAACGAGTTAATCAAGGAAAATGGAATTTTGTCCGAGTTGTTTACTCGTAGTAATTGAAAGCATTCTGAGCGTGTATCGTTGGGAGAATGCGAGAAGACTTTTACGTTTTCGCTTTAGGAAGCTTGTTGCTATTATTCAAACATTTCCATCTTGAAATGAGAAATAATTAAAAGGGGAAAGTAAAAAAAAAGAAAATGGAATTTTAATTAAGAAGTGTATTCTTGTAGCGATCATTAAAAACTCTTTTATTCAACCCCGCCGGATACGGATAGCGAAGCCTCAAGAATGTAAGAAATGTCATGTGATGTATGATAATTACGACTTGGAATATATTTTAGTTTATATTAAAATGGAAAAAGAAAATTATTTTTATTTTATTATGTTTTAAACTTTTTAAAAAAATGTATAAAACGACAAAATGGGGCTTTTTGTTTTGTTTTTGTTGGATAGTCAATTGAAAAAGGAGGAAATGAAATAGTAAAAGCTACAATTCACCACCTGGTGGTCGACAGATTTACTGAATGAGGGAAGGAAAAAGGAAAAAGTTTTTAAATTTTTTTTTTTTACAAAAGAAAATAAAAGAAAAAAAATTTTGACTTTTTGCCAGAAGCGTGTGTTCTCATCTCTTCTTTTATCATTCTTTTTTAAATTAAAAGAAACTGAAGAGTTGGAAATAAAAAAATGGGTGATTTTTTTAGTGGGAAAAAAGCTGATACCAGCGAAAAATACACTCAGTCTTAATTCCTTGGACCATTTCCAGAGGGCGGGCCTTTCCGGGGTAAAGTTCATTTAAAACCTTCAAGAAATGTGAGAAAAAAAAATTGACCAAATTTTTATACTTTTAACTTCGAAAAACCAATAATTGCCTATTATTAGTACTTAAGATTTAATGCTTTGGCTAATGATGAAGAAAACATTTTACCCATCTTTTATCGAAGCTTTTAAACAGCTGTCAATCAACCATTTTATTTGTTTACATCACACATAGAGAGGAGAAGGCGACCATTGATTCCCTGGTGGCAAGTAAGAGGAAGTAGAAATGAAATCCTGTTTTAAATTCAGAAATAAGTGAATATAATTATTTTAAGACTTTTTATAATGTTATTTAGTGATTATTTCACTAATAGAACAAATGATTTAGTCTGAGCTTTCTATCTGGTAATTTGGTTACAAACTTTTTTTTATAGTTTTTTTAACGTCTGTTGAATTGGAAATAAAGGAATTTAGTTATCTAGATAGTTTCTCAACTATCATCTAAAATCGGGAACTTAATAAATCCAGTAATGAGTTGGAAATTAGATTTTGGAACTTTATAAGTTGAAAAACAATTTGTTCCTCTTTTTGCTGACCATCCTATAACTTATTAGATGAAAAATATATTTTATAATTGAAAAAACCCTCCCATTAATCTTCAATGATTCATTTTTGATTTTTAAAGAAAAACAAATTGAAATCATTTTTCTTAATTACCAGAATTTAACACATCATTTTTCACTTTGATTCCCTTTCCCCATTTTAATCGATACCTTAAAATTAAAGAATCTCCACTTACTTTCTGTTGAAGTCTTTATATTTATTTAGAAAAAACATCAGAATAATTGCTTCATTTTGTCATCCTACTGTCACATTATCCACCGAAGCTTAGAATCAGACATTTATCCATTTTGTTCTTTTCTGGGCCAAATTAAATCCCCATTCCATTCATCAAGGCTTTTTGCCTTTCCACATTCACCTATCTGCTTTTTCATCACATTCCAGCGCCACCTGATGGAAACGGTGCTTAGTCATTGTGACATGTGCTTTTGTTGTTGTTGCTGGTGGACCCGAAGTCGTTTGATGAGGTGCACTTGGTGTTTAATTAATCTTCATCATCAAAGACGTGTATTGGCAAACTAAACACTGCCATTTAGTTAAGGGATCTTTTTTCCTCCTCTCAACTCGTTCTTCGCAGTATTAACGGTAAATACTTTGAAATTCTGTAAATCCCTGAAAAGCTTTAAATGATTAACTTTTGCACTAAGGTTTAGGGGACAGTAAATTGAAATTGATGTGATTTCTTTGAATACGATTGGAACTTTTAATGAGTCGAAACTGAGCTGGGAAAGAAAAAAATCTTTTTCTCGTTCTAGATTTTATACATACGTATTACGTATAAAAAGGAAAGAAAAAGAGTAAAATATTCTCGAGCTGTTGCGAAGCCCTAAATAACAAGCAGTATATTGGTTTTCAATCACGTGATACGTCAATCACACAAGAGTAAAGTGAAAAGATTGTAGTTACACAATCTTGTCACGTTTCCTCCTTCTTAAAGGCTTCCTTTTGCCCGGATGAAGAAGGGGCAAGAAGGAAAGTTGTTGAAAAGTTTTCTCTTCTTTTTTCTGATTGGCTGGGTTTAAAAGCAGTGATCTGAGAGATCAGCTCTGGTTTTTCAATCCTCCCTTCAGTCCAAATTTTTTTTATATAAAAGTCTACAAGGTTTGCAACTGACTTCCCTCGTTTTTTTGAAATTCCCATGATATTTCCACTTGATTCTTTGATTTTTGCTCTCACAACTAACATTTAATATATACGTGTGATTTTAGCTGGATTCGTTCATTTTAGCATGAAAAGAAATCGAATTCTTTTTCTTTATTTACAAGATGGAAATATTTTTCTACATTTTCAAATTTAATTTGCGACTGAAATTAGAATTTCTTAAATATATTTAATTTAAATGAATACATTGTGTACAAATGTAAAGGGGGTAAGAAATCAGGGTTTAATTTTTAAGTGAAACGTTGAAAGTCATTAGCAAATTTGTTTATACGTATTTGAAAAAGAACTTAAGTTACATTTCTATTTCATAAAACCATAGGAACTATTTTTTAATATCATAGGCACCCAACCAAAAAGTGAATTGAAAATCCAAAAGACAATAAGATGACGCAATCTCATAACAATTAATGAATGTTATTTAATTGTATTTAACATCTATTTAATAGGGAAAATTTGAAAATTGACTTAATTATCTCTTTAATATTACTGTATAATTAGATTTTTAAAATAATTTTTCAATTTTTTTTTATGTTGTATAAAATTTGCTGCAACATTTGCCATTTTGTTTGAATAGATAAGTTGAAGAGCATTTTGTAAATAGATAACAAGTTTTGGCACCTTGTGCATTAAGCAAGGGAAATGGATGGTTGGCTTCATGCAGCAGTCAACTATTCACGAATCTATAGAACTCGAGAGAAATCAATCATCAATGATTAATGACGTAAGCTTGAGGAAAATGGATGATGCTCACGTGAATCCGGCAGAATTGTTATTCAGATGAAAATGCATTGGAATTTCAAATAGAAAAGTTTTGTTTTGCAAACTTTTCCACCATCAAATTATGAGATCAATATTTTTATCCAATGTTCTCTGCATCTTTCAAACCGAGCTGCTACCTGAAACGACATCTGCTGTTTTGATTTTATTTTTCAGGTACAAAATGTGTTAAATGATATTCATTAAGCACATGCAGCAGCTTTTTTCTGTGGTTGACAAAATTGAATTAACGTTGCTTTTCGTAATGAACCTCGTTCTGGGACCAAATTTGCAGTAAAAGAACGGTTTCAAAAATATCCACCTACGAGATCATAGGAGGATTGCTGTTACAAAGAGAAAAAAGAAAAAGAAAAACTAAAAAAGAGAGAATATCATTTTGCTGTATTTTTTTTATTTTTATTTATTTATTTTTTTTTACCTTGCTTTAATATTTTTTCGCATTGAATTTTTTCTTTGCTTTTATCTTTCTTTTTTTTTTTTGTCTTTATTATTTGTTTGTTTATTTATTTATTTAGCGAAATGTAAATTTTTGTAGAAAATAACGAGAGATATTAATTTGTTTTCACGAGGAAAGTTTGATATTTAATGAAATGATAAATATTTATTTTTATAAGTAACAAGATTTTCGCCCTGTAGCCTTAAGCTATTTTGGGTCTCTAATTATCAAGACTTTTCACACTGGTTATTTACAAGTATAGGAACGTCTAAGAGAAAACAAGTGTTTAATAAATTGTATAAATTATTATTGTCAATATCTGTTGGGATCCATGAGTCCATGATAGAAAAATAATCTATTTTAGATTATATTTTTAATAAATCAAAATTTGAAATTATTCACTTACAAACATAAATATTTATTAGATTCTTAACAAATGTTTAAGAATTATTCTCTCTAATAAATGGCTGAAATCATATAACATAAAATTAGAAAACAATCTAAAAAAAATAGATAAAAATTCATATTTCTTGAGAGATTAGCATGGATTGCTTCGGCGAACGATTGTCCTCAAATAACCTTCTAAGCTTCTGTATCAAAAACATTTTTTTTTACACTGGTTGAATAATCTCAAAGAATCAAAGAGAGGTAATTTAGAGCTCGCATTCAAGTTTTATGCATACATTTCACAGGTTTAAGCCGACGTACGGGCTGAATGAATATATACTTTTCGCAACTATGTTGATTCAGAAGCCATTATTTGAACTGCGCTTATTGTAACATTTGATAAAAAGAGGGCAATCTCATTAAAAATGAAGAAGAAAAAATGAATTTATTCCATCGAATGATTGTGTGTGGGAATCGAGGGTTCAATTATCATCATGATCGTCCTCATTTTGTGAAGCTCAATTTCAAAAACCAGTTTTAAAGTAGGGCTACAGGAAAACTTTCTCCTTCTCCTCCTCTAGTCTGATGAGATGACCAATTAAGCTTAGCTCCCTAGCATTTCGCTGTTTGAATGCATAAAGAATTGGGAGGGAAAAGTCGTTAAGCCAGAAAAATGAAGCTTGCCTTAACCACCCCCTTCTTTTTATGCAATGACGAAATTCGAGAAGATTGCGCCCGTTTTTGGCTCAACGTGAATGTGTTGTATATCTTTTGTTTTAATTTCCAATGAAGATGGAAAAATATGTATCAGCAAGAAATCAAGAAATGGTTATGAGTTGCAGATGGAAAACTGTTGAAGTTGTGTAATTTGCATCTTGCTAAATAAGTCGCACTGACGTGTGACTGGAGAGATGTTTCTTTCTTTCTTTCTTATGCTTTTAAGTCAAGCAGTATAGAGCTAGAGGGCTAAGAATAATGCATTCAACACAAGTATTTTTTCTTTCTTTCTTTTTACTTTATCTGTAAAAAAATATAAAAAATGAAAGAAAAGGACTTTTGGTCAGACTTGATGGAATATCTTATGCTAGTTGTGTTCTATGTTTTAATAATTTATGATTCAAGATGCGGGTGCATATTCTGTACATCGAGGATTGTACACACAATAAAAATTGAGGGAAAAAAGTAGTAATATATAAAATATATGAAATATATAAATAAATAAATATGTGTTGACTTTTTGGTGATATTTTCCTTGCTAAATATTTATTAGAATATGAAAAGAAAATTATATATTGAAAAATAAATAAATACTAAAATTAAGTATATTTTATCCTTTTCTGCAGGCACTAAAATCTTGAATTCAGTCTTTCATGAATGCAACAACAAAGTATTGTTGCTGACCACAAAGAGATAAGAGATGTAGGTTTTATAACTTGGTCTAGACTAGTTTTTCCCAGCTTAAAACTGACCGTATTTAAAAGGGTGTTATTTGCAATTGTAGTTGGTTGTATGAAATTTGCGCGCATTATAGATAGATAAATACACAAAAACATTTTGGATTATTTTTTTTTTCAGCCAGAGTTCGTTTTAGAGTTTGCCACTACTTTTGGCGGTGCTCTGTTGTATTCGATTTTCTTATTTTTTACAAGGGATTTGATTGGTTGGCATTGAAGTAAGGGAATAGGTTCCATTTCCGGTTCTGGCTTATTTGAAGACAGAATAAAAACGTATTCTGGACTGGAAGATTGTTCAATTTTTCCCACAAACAGATGTAAAGCAGGGGCGGATTGCCCACCGGGCATTCGGGCATGCCCCGGTGGGCCGGTAGTCTAAAAGAGATTGGTGGGCCGGGTCAAACATAAAATAA
>JAQFZN010001124.1:0-18533 GCA_034687075.1 Geophilus carpophagus | reverse complement strand
ATTTCTTACAATTAATTCATGATGAATTTTTTTGAACCAATCAATACACTAAATTAAAATAAAACAAAAAGAAATTGGTAAATATAAGGCATAATTGTCTTTGTACAATTATTTCTTTAAAAGTAATAAGTTTAAACACATCATTTTTAAGTCAAATCCATAACATGATTGAGGTTTTAACTATTTTTATAATTAATTCTGTTTATAATAATGTATAATAAAGTAGTTTAATTTCAAATGGCTCTTATATTTTTCGAGTATTTGTATTTTTTAGATAATACTTGAAGAAATCAATTATCACTGTTCCAACAAAAAATAATTCGTTTTCATTTTTTTGATCAGATCAGGTTTTCCAATTTAACAACTCGTTTCGATTAGGCAAAACAGGCCTACACCATTGCTATCACGAGAAATCTTAAACCTTCATCAAAACATCAGAATCATTACGATCCATCTCATTATTTTTAATAAACTTCAATAAACTAAATTTAGTTACTAATTTCATTCATATTGCAATTACTTACCTGTTTTGTTCTATTATCTATTGTATTTATTGGTGATGGTAACATGTTATCAGTTAATTAAAATTATAGCTGTACAGTGTTAATAATTCGTTTCCTGTACACCGATGTCAATGTACTTAAGTGAATGGCACTAAATTTAATATCCTAATTTTACAATATAATCATATTTACATCACAAAAACATTTATTAGTTTTTACAACAGTCGCAAATAACGTTTGGCACAAGAAAAATTAAAAGAAAAAAAGAAAAAAAAAAGAAATACATGCGACAAGTTAAAAATAAAAAGAATGAAAAATGCTGCTCAACCTTTAAAATGCTCAGCATTGTCGAGTACAGTAAGTTATTGCTTTCACACTAAAATTAAAATTTTTACATATTTAAAATTGCTGTCTGAAATATTCACATTGGTGGTCTCAAGCGTCGTCGTAATTCGAGATGTGGCCGAAAAAGTTCATCGATGGAATAATACCATGAAGAAGCTTCCCTACAAGAATTGGTGGCTTGAGAACCAGGAAAAAATGCAATAAGAAGGCTAAAAATTGCCGCTACAAAAAGGATTCCACCGACGGTATAACGAACACCATGGAGCAAATGTTCATTGTTTGCCAATTGGGATATATTCAGTAAATTTGCAGCCGTATCAACCATGTTGCTCCTAATTCAATAGGTACAATTAATAAGCTATAATCTTGCACATTTTTATTAACCTATTAACTAAACAAAAATAATCAACTTACGGTCTAAATCGGTTAGAGTTACTCGGCTGGCTAACTTCAGTTTCATCATCATCATCAAAGTCATCCAAATCATCATCATTTTCTGACGAGGGTTCAGAATGGTCACCGGTAACTTGCCAATTTAATGGACCATATGAAAGACTTTCCAATCCATTTCCAGCACTGCAATCCATTTTCGAGTTGCTAGTGTTAAAATTAAAATTAAAAAATATTTAAAAATCAATTTAAACCCCAAAGCCAGCATAAAAAGCTGAAGGGTCCGATATAAAACGTCGGCTAAGGGTCTTTATCTGTTTTATTTTAATTTTAGGTACAATGCAAGAGTTGAAAGACCCTTCCAATAGTGAAAAATCACTCATGAAATAAATTTTCAAAAATTGGAAATTACCTAGCATCAAGAATGTCAGAAACAGCTTTATCCCCGGATGCAAATACAGAATCCGATAGTTTGGAATTTTCAGTATCTGGTGACGATGATTTAACTATATCTAAATTTTTCGATACTACAGAATCACGTTTAGAACTTCGTCGTGTAGTGGATAACCGTTTAGGTCGATTTAAATGTTCATCTTCACTATGTTCAACACTACTGCTGATATTATTATAATATATTAGAATAATTATGAAAACTGTATATATTTCTTTTAAGTTTACCTAGGAATTAATGAATCGTCTGCGGCATGTTTTTTTACTAATTTTTCTTGATCGGAGGAAAAAGATGATCTTAGGTTGTAATATAGAGAACAACGTCGACTACCGATATTGCAAACTGTACTGCGAGAAGTGTTGACAAAGTTAATGAATTTAGTGTTCCCGTCCTGCAAATTAAGAAAATTTATTTAGAAAATTTATAAAACATTATCGATTAAAAAAATATCAATTGAAACGTAAAAATTTATCATTGTCGTATACATTTAACACATTTTTACCTTATTTCTTATCATAGCTCTTTTTGGCAGGCTATGCATGAAATAAGAAATCAAAGTTTAAAAATTGATCATTAGAAAATTTCTTTTAAATTCTGTTTCCCCTTCCATCCCACAATCAAATAAAAATGAAAATAAATAAAAACAAATATTACCAAACGTTCTGATGCACTTCTAGGCAAGGCGGCAATACTAGCTCTACGCTTTGATGCCTTAATTAAAATTAAAAAATAAACAATAAAAATAAATAAAAATATAAAATAAAATTCTAGCAACTCATAAAAATAAAATCAAAAATAAATCACATTAAAATTATATAAAATAAAATAAAAAAATAAAATATTTAACCCACACAAAAATTATCAATTTTCATACCTGCTTTCCTACACTAGAATTAGTCATGGAGTGTGATCGAAGATTACGACGCGTTTCTTCATTTTCGCTGCCATCTTCTGATAATAAATTATTTTCAACCATAATCCTCCTACCAATCAATCATACAAAAATAAAACTCAATACACATCACTTGAAAACTTATAAATAAGACCAAACCTCATTTCTTCATATTCAGCAGTACACTTTTCTTGAACTCGCTTCAAATTATCAACATAAAGCAACATCACTTCAATAGCGCGATTTGTGCGATCCTCCTATTAATATCAATTCATAATAAAATAATTCATCTTAAAAAATTAATCACATCGGCAATTTTACTTGTTGAACTGCTCCATAAACCTCAGCTCGACTACTCATTCGTGCTGTACTCTGATGCAGAACATCTAAATGATGGTGAAGTCGTTTAACAATTTCACGAGTTTCTTGATCATTGCATAGTTGACTCAAAGCCTTTAAATCCAACGGAAAAAAATTAAACAATTTTAAAATAAAAAAATAAATAAAACATTTACGTTTAGATTTTCTTTAAGTGCAATAACCTCTTCTTCAATATTTTTTTCCGCAACGTCTCTTTGTCGCTGATGCAAATCCAATCGATTAGTAAGCGTAAATTTATCGGTACGAAATGCCAGAAGCAAACTGTGAAATTTTATCTGAAATTATAATTAAAAAAATTATAAATCAGTTAAAGATAATAGCAAAATTAAATAAAAAGTGCCACTCAACAAAATCGATCATTCTACTTCAAATAACACTAACAAAATCAAACAGAAGTGATCGAAAGACTGTAAAAGCTGACTTCAGTAGAAAAATAAATCAATGCAACTAGGAATTTAGTAATTGAATGACATTAATTTAATCAGATACAGATCAAAGATCAGGGCTAGCTTTTTATTATCAAGATAAAAACTAAAATAGCTGTTCATTGTGCACTTTATATCTAATTTCTTTACATTAAATTCATATTTTATTACACTTACCTCAACATCTTTTTCACTCAACCTCTCGATTCTAAAAATAAAAATCCATTAAATCATTCATTTTATATATATATAGATCAGACACTCGAATTTTCATTAAAACATTAAAAAAATAATAAACTGATAGAAATTTGTCTTATTTTACAAAATCAACACTTGCAATCCCCACCTGTGTCTTTGAAGAGCTTGTACCACATCAAATAGAGAATTCATTTTCAGTTTTTAGATTAAATTCCGACATCTGCAATGAGTTTGGTGCAGTGCCACACTTGAGAATTCTCGCTTCGCTTTGAATCGATATACACAAACCATCCAAATAAACATAACGTGACTTCAATTTAAAGTGAATAAATATTTGAGTTAGTTTTCTCGATTCAAAATAAAAATAAACATTCAAATGTTTCAATATTTCATGTTTAACTAAATGGAATATCGATTTTTTCACCTTGAATAAAATTAAATTACTAAAATAAAAATGAATTTTTCAATGGATCACTGGTTTCTTTTATCATTAAGTTACATAAGAAAAGAAAAAAAGCGGAAATAAATTTAAACTTCCATACAATTTTCTTTTAATATTTTTAATTTTTATACCTAAAACATAGTTTGAAAAAAAAAACAATTTAAGAAACCAGACTCCAAAGTAGACTTAATTTTTTGCTTTTGTATTTATTATCGTAGCGAAACTAAATAAACATTCAAAATGTTTGGTTTTGAGAAGAAATACGAGAATGAGTTGAAACATTTACATCCATTAAAAATAATTGTCAAAACAATTAAATAAAATAAATATAAATAAGATTTAAAATATTAAAAATTCTTACTTGTCATTAGATTTATGCAATTGCAACAGTTTCAAAAAATTATCCGGTAAACTGGGAAAAGGCCCGTCACCACACGGAGCTGGCGGATTAAATACATCACAAGAAGTTGGTGCAATTTGTTCAGTCTCAGATTCCATACTGTCTCCACTGATCTTAGCGGACTCTGTTTCTGAATTTTCCATTAATTCTGGCATAAGGAGTCTATTTTTTTGAATTTCTCCAACTTTTCTCCGGAAACTTGGCTATTAAATAAAATTTAAAAAAATAGAAATAAATTTTTACTTTATATAAACTTTGAAATAAAAATAAATAAAATAAATAAACTTTTCAAAAATAAACTGGTTAATGTTTTTGTCAAACAATTTCTCTCTAATATATAAGTACCAAGGTAAAATAATCATTTTGTCTTGCAACATCCTCCCAAATTGCAATAAACCTTAAACCTTTCCTCTTATCTTTTTTCTAAGAAATTTATTCATTTTGTAAACAAAACAAGAAAAAAATTAAAATTTTATTCAATTTTCTTAACAAAGTCAATCATTTAACCCTGACGTTTAAAATTAAATCTTTTAAGTGATAAACAAGATTATAAAGATTATTCCCAACTTACAACTCAATAAAGAGGCCACTACCCATTAAAAATATACCTTAAACAGGTTGTTAAAAAGTAATTTGTAATTAATATAGTATGGAGAAACGATTTCTCGAAATTTTCTTTGCAAATCTAAGTGATAATAAATTATAAGTATTATATTTCTTTTTAAATTTAACACAACCTAAACTCAATTTTTTAAATAAATAAAAACTAAACCTTGTAATTAGATCAAATAATTATCACAGCATTATAAAATGTGGAATTCGTTTCTACTCAATTAATTGCATAATTAAATATCCTTTTATACGTGAATAAAAGGAAAAATTAGTTATCAATAACTAAAGCCCAGATGCAATAAAAATATTAATTCAACTGACTCAAGTCTAAAGAGCAATATTTCAACCGCTTTAAACCAAACAAGTAAATAAATAAATGAAATAAATAATAAGAGGAATAAAAACCAAGCTTAATTTTTTTAAACATATAAAAATTAATAAAATACAAGTAAAATAAGATTTAAAATTTTTTACATATTAAACCGATCAAAGTACAAATAGAAATAAAATATTTGCAATTTAAATATCGAAATATTTAACCATCTTACCTGGTGGATCTCGACTGAAGACTTGGGACTGGTCGAGATAATAAACTCGGGTGTTCCACCAAGTGGAGGAGGTGAGAAAGTTCTCCTATTGGTCACTTGAGTCATTCCCTCAAGTATCTCCTTTTTCACATCCACATCACTGTCATCCTTAAATTTAAAAAAAAAAACAATGGTTAACATAAATCAAATTACTATTCTCGATTTACATGGAAAAAGATAATATTTAAGTAATCATTCAAATATTATGAAATAAAACTGATTCTTTTATACTTCATCGCTCAAATAGATGTAAATGATTGATAGTTTTAAATATAAATGACTATAAAATTATTTATTTATTTATTTTCCTGAGAAATTATGTAATGTATGTATTTCATTTTAAGTTCCATATACATTAAAAATTCATTATAACAGGTGTA
Organism: Geophilus carpophagus; assembly: GCA_034687075.1. Taxonomy (NCBI): domain Eukaryota; kingdom Metazoa; phylum Arthropoda; class Chilopoda; order Geophilomorpha; family Geophilidae; genus Geophilus; species Geophilus carpophagus. Next base: position 12,527 of record JAQFZN010001124.1, on the reverse strand, counting down.
CCACATACTTCATTACTTTGATAAATTAATCTGTCAAACTTCAAGTATTATCTCTTATTTAAGATATCCTAAATAAAATAGAAGCATATCAATCGAGAATAAATCAATTTGAATGACATGTAGAAGCTAATGTGACGAAATAGTTTAATTTACACTTCAGCCTAAAAATTCTATCAGAGGTTTTACTGTGAGCTGTGATATTTTTACTTAATTTCACAATTAATATACATACTGAATATAACTAAGAAAATTATTGTATTTTTTGAAAATTTGAAAATTTTAAAAAATTTCAAAATAATTAACAAAATGTAACATTAGATTTTTTTCATTAAAATTCACTTAATCCAAACAACCATAATCAAACCCATACATACTACGTTTAAAAGAAGAGTAAATAAAAACGTACATTCATAAGCGTAAACAAACCATACATTCAAATCTGAAATTGATCTAAATTAATGATTAAATTCAAATACAAGCTAACAAATTTATTAAATAAATAAAAAAGTTCAAGTGAAAGGTTTCCTTCAGGCTTACAACTAATTACATGCATTTTAATTAACATGCACATAATTTCCAAAAGTTTTATATTAATTTACACAATTTTTCTAATGAAATAACCTACATAGTTTTTGTTTACACTATTGAATGAAAAACTTAAAAAGTTTTAAACCAGTTTTAAAAATTAAAATTAAAAATTAAAAATAAAAAAATAATTATAAAAATAAAAACAGATTAATAACTTTAAAAATTAACTTAGTTTTTAACACCATTTAAATCCATAAAATCGATAACAGACACCATTAAAAATTAATTTCCCAACTTCCAAAAACTAGGTCATGGAATTTTTTAAATCTTCACCCAACTTACCTTCCCATAAACTTTTTAAAACCTTATATAAATTCCAGTAAAATTCACACTAAAACTGTATTAAAGTTGATGTGCGAAACCAGAACTCACAGTTTCATCAGTTGAAGACACATTCCTTCCGTTATCCCAATTACTGCACCGTAAAGTATGCACTGTAGACATATCTAACTGGGCACCTGTTTATAAGTGTTTCCCAAAGTAGGACACAAACCGAACTGGTTGCAGAGGAAGAGAAAAATCACAAGGATGTTGCGTACAACTTCAATGTCACCTTGTCATCAAAAAATTGAAGTTTATTCACTAGTATTCAAAAACATTTTTCTTAACAAAAGAATTCAACTACTTTCCTTTACCAGACATTATGAAAACAAATTTATGAGATAGTAGCTATTTCATTTTTCTAATGCATTAAGGTTATGTCACATATCATTTCCAAATTCCATTTCAAGTCTAATCATTTCAAACTTAAAATAAATCAGTAAATTTGATTAATTGCCACTTATATAATTTTTTAAAGAAAAAAATTTATAAAAGCTAAAAATATGCTTGTTGGGATTTTGTACACTTACTGATCGGGAGAAGGAATACTCCATTCAAACTGACTGCTGGTTTAAATGCTTGTGGCCAATGATTCAATTTATCTTAATTGACATAAATTCTATCAAATACATCTAAATTTCATTTAACCTTCACACCTCTTTATTTTTTTTTTTATAAAAATTATAAAAATTTATGGTAATTTTTTTAATCAGTCTTTCAAATTATACATTTAAAAATTTACCACTTAAATAAAATTAACTAAAAACACCACGTGTCTTTAGTTATTGTCATTAAGTTAATCACTCACCTTGCGTCCAGTTACATCAAAATCATCATATCCAAAATCAAAATCTATCGCTCTGCTCCGTTGAATAGCAGGATTATTATTTCCAGTGGATCCTAAGAAAAATTTTAAATAAAAATAAAAATGTAACAAGAAATATTTTAAAAATATTCAGTAATGTATAACTGATTTGACTTGATATCCAATGTAAATTAAAACGGAAACATGTCCCGAATGTGTCACCTATTAATTTACACCTGATAATGATTAAAGCATTTTTTTCTCTATTTTCTCTATTTCAACAAAAAGTTTCCTCATGATATAAAAACGATTAATTTTTACTCAATCTTATTTATTATTCATTTATTACCCACAAGGATAAAATATCATTAAGGAAGCAGGAAACTGTTATCCATTCAAAGCATTCAATGTGGCAGCTAAAAATTCCCGAATGCAAATAAACTATGCTAAATACTACGTATCACTCTAAACGTTGTAAATAATTACAAGGAAAAAGAAGTAGCATTCAAACTTTTCACTATTTTATCACCTGAAGTACGTTTTCGTTGTCGAATTTTTAAGTTCTCAATCGTTTTATCAATCTCTTCATCAGATTCTTCAGCATCTGAAATTTTTTCAGTTGCAGTATCAACACCTGAATCTGATACAGTTATCGTTGAAGGTTGAGATGCTTGTGCTATTCTTTGCTCCGGTGTGACATCACAGACAACTATTGGACTGTAAATAAATAATGAATTGTAATTAATTTCTAATTAGCACAATCTTTTTCCTTTTGTTCAAAAATAATTCAATAAAATTATTATTACGTTAGTAAGCATTTGGTAACATTTGCATCACTCTACTGAAATACTTTCATTTAAATTTCTTTGATTTCATTGTGATTCAACAAAAAAAATAAAGAAATAAAATCGCAACCTATTTCCAAGTAATAAATTAAGAAAGGAAAAAACCATTGCGCTATTTAAGCTATAAATCAAAATAACTCATAAATCAACATGAAGCAACAATACATAACCAAAAAATATTTATATTATATAGATCTAAAAACCTATAAACGTAAAATCAATTTTTAATATATAATTCCAAACTAAAGCTAACTCCAACTCGTTTTATCAGATACAACATGTTTAAAAATTCAAACAAAAGAAAAATTTCCAATTCACGAACAACTCTTTTCTATTTTTCTAACACAAGGTGAGATAATAATCAAACTAAATGCGTGTAAAAATTCTGATTCATAGTGATAAACATTTGTAGTTATTACATTCATTAGAATAATGCATGTTAACTGTAGGCGTAAATTTAAATAATACTTTCATAAGAATAATGCTATACCTGATGAAAAGAGATACTTAATTTCAAAAAATAAATCCTTTATGAACAATTACAGTATTTTAGCAAATATAAGTCGCAATTTGTGTGCGTATGTATATATTTTTTTACGAGTCCCACATATGAGCTGACTTACGACTAAAGTTTTCACTAAAATACGGTAGTTAAAAGTGAAATATACTACCACAACCCACCTAATCTCACTATCCAAAAAATTGATATTCCGCATTACAACAGGAGTCGAAACATCACTTGACAAATACGACAATTGGTGCTGGCTATCTCCATAATCCATTTTCTGTGCAGACATAGAATGGTTTATACAAGCTATCATCTGTGATGGGCTAAACTCATTTGAATTAATTTCAGCAGGAAACGGATCAGACATTTGTCGAACTAAAGTGACACGTCTTTGTCGTTGTGATGGCAAAGATAAACGTATCTCCTGGGTGAATCTCTGATCGCTGGGAAGAATTTCCACTGATGGAGTTGAACATTGTGTATTCATTATTGGAACTCGGGATACATTTCCCAACGAATGGTACAAACAACGTGAAAATGAGGGAGGTGGTGGTGGACGATATGGAGGTGGTGGTAATCGAGGAGATGGGGGTGTGATTGCAACTTGATTCGATCTACAAATTAGAGGCGATGGTGAATGATCCGAATTTTCGTGCTCTTCTTCTTGTAATACGGACAAATGGCGGTTTAATCTAGGATAAGGTTAAAGCGTTAGTAGGTAAATGACAAACAGTGAGGTAACAAGTGCCCTAATATCTATTTTTCTATATCGTAAATACTACACTTAGAAACCAAAGCATTTTATCAGTTTTTTCCGATAAAATAAAAATTAAAAATGTCAAAATGTCCGCCTCTTTACCTTGGGTCATCACTTTCTTCATTACCATGCTTTATAGCTTCACTGTAACTTGAAGATCGGTTTCGCGGCATTGGTATAATAGAATTCAAATCATAATCAGTCAAGTCTGGTGTGATAGAAATTCCAGGTGTAGCAAACGTTTTGTGATTAAAAGCTTCGTGTAATCGAGTGTTTGCATCTTTGAACAAATATAATATAAAAAAAATTATCACAAGATCAAACAAAAATAGATAATGAGTGTTAAATTTCACAGAATTAAATAGTAACGAGATTTTTTCCTATTAATTAACAAAGAAAAATAAATTGTTAAAAATTTACCTTTTGTTAGTGTTGAATTTAATGGTTCTGTCTGTGTTCCTTTTGTTATGAATGCAGTTTCGCTGGGAAGTATTGGGCATGATCGTGTACGATTATGTGATGGAGTTGAGTTGTGACTCTCAGTCCTACTATTTTTATTATAAAAAATAAATCAATTAAATAATTTAATAAAATTAAGATTTTTACTTTAGACTCGTTCGTATGGGATGATGTGATTGACTAGAACTAAAATCAGTGCTCGAGTATGGTTCGATTGGGGAATTTAGTGATGACTTTACAAGAAGTGGCATACTGTTTGATTGCTGGAAAATAAATAATTCTCATCGTATTTATATTAAAAATTATTAAAATTAATTACTAATATTTTTACTTACCAATGAAATTAGAATATTTTGACTTCTAGCTATGTGTATACGTAACAGTTTTAATTGAGCATTTATGTGAAGTCGAAGTGTTTCCGGAGATAATGATCCAGGCTAATTTTTTAAAAAAATATTGAATAGTTTCAATTACATTAATAAAGTCAAAATAAAATAAAATATGCTTACTGAAGGAATTCCATCGCTGTTCCCGAGATCTAAAGAGTTTACATCATATCCTATTTTATTCACATTCCTTTCTTCTTTGTGTTCCTTTTCTGATCCATTTTGAATCATATAACCAGTATTTGAAAAATTATCTATTTCACAAAAGTAATACATTATACTAGTGATTTAATTATAAGATTAATCGAACATTACTTTGATTCGTTGTGTAACTATCTATCATTTCCGTAGCACAAATTCTGAAACGAGAAACAAATTAAATTAGCTTATTTATACAGGTGGTTGTAAACAAGACTCGTCAATTATTAACGTTACCTTGTGCATTTTGCTACACATGTGCCCATTTCGAATTTAAATCTGATAAATGCGCATTACAAATAATCTTTTGTATACAATTTTGAAACATTTTTAAATTTGAAACCTCTATATAATCCACTCAAAATTCCCATTCCTAATTAACAACTACTACTACTTTGGCTTAAATACATTGAAAATAACATTAAGGCAAACATGTTAAGTCACTCATCCACAATCCAATAAATGTCCTTGGATTTCAAAATAATCAGAGCCATAAACACAACCCAAACACTTCAAAAGTAAAAAAATCCACATTTTTCCATAAAAAATCAATCGCAAATTTTGAAAAATGTCTTGTTACGAGCGATAACAGGAAGAAACAAACAGCCCCATTTAGAGCAAACGACTTGAGCGCCACTCAGGTCGTTAAAAGCATCGGTTGTCATAGCAACAAGCAGGATGTGGATTGTGGACACATTCATAAAAGGGGAAACCGGTTCGATTTAAATCCATTTACTTACGCGTTTAGTTGATTCGAAGCGCGGTCAATTAAAATTTTCAAATCATCTAACAAGCTCCAATCACTTTCTGACGACTGAATCAAAAATGTTTCATAAATATGCATTATTAACAATGATAATGTGGGTTTAATTACCAAACATGGAATTCGATCTGGCGATTTGCCGCATAAAGGACGTTTAAAGGGCGACTCGTGATACTGAGAAATTATAGTAAGTTAATTTAACAAGTTACTTATTATAAATACGAAAAACTTACTGTATCTTCCATCAATTCATCAAATAAATTCGATGTATTTTCGAATTTCACTAATATAGAATTTAAATTTGAAGCGTTGTCTAAAGTTACGTCCAAATCATCATTCTCTTCAGAGTTGTTTGTCTCAAATTCCTTTTGACTAATAAAATTAAAATATTAAGTTACCTTACACAATAAACTGATTATGAAATTTACTATAATTTTGTCCGCAAAAGGCATACTTCTTCCTCCAACTCGTGGCGCATTTTTCGTACATGCTGATTAAGTAATTTTAATACAAAATTAATATCATACACAAATGAATTAGAAAATAAAATTTAACCTCGTTGTTTCGTAAAGTTTCGACCAATCTTTCCCTAAATTCGTCACAATGATTGCCGAGTTGCGTTACTCTTTCTTCTAATGCTTCCTTTTCATTAACAGCTTGTACAAATGAAAACTACAATGCACAATTCATTAAATAATTCGTTTCCGCCACATTAATTTCGATAATTTCGATAAAAACCTCATGCTCGAAGAAACTGTTCTTCAAAACTTCTTCGCTGTTCCGTAAATTAGTCAAGTCTTTGATCATTTCGTTTAACTAAAATATTAATAAATTATTTTAAATATTTAATTTAAAAAAAATTGAAAAGATTTACCTCATCCTTCAAGTTCTTAACTTGTCGTTCCAAATCCTTTCGTTCATTTATAAGGTAAGTTTTTTCCTTATCCCATTTGTTGTTTTCCTCTGCAAATTTAGACATACACGAATCAAGTTCTTTTTGTATCGTCTGCAGTTGATTTTCTAAGCTAAAAGTAAAGACAAATTTAATTTATTAAATATTCCATACTTATAATTCTGTTAATTACTTTTGGTTTTTATGCCTTAAATTTTCGCAATCATGTTGCAAGTTCCCAAACAAAACATCAAGGTTGCTTAATTGGTTTTCTAATTCGGTGTTTTCACTTTTTAATTTAGAATTGTTGTACTTGAGTTGCGAAATTTCATTTTCTAGGTTATATCTGTCCCTGTATATTAAAATAAAAAAACCGTTGATTATTATAGATTTACTTTTCTACTTTTATCTAAGGTTCTCTTTATTTCTGACACAAGATAATTTTAATATTTTTTTAAAAAAGTTATAGGAATAAGAATGATAATACTGTGAAACTCACATTTTGTCATCAGCAGAAGAAGATATATGAAGAAAATTCAGTTCATCAAAGTCTGGTTTTCGAAAGATTGATATAAAGCAAGAGTTAAAGGATTAAACAAATAAATATAAAAAAGTAAATATAAATCAAGATATACTAAAATTTATATATTAATATAAAATTATTATAACTTAACTTACCAAAAGAACTATTCAGTTTACAAGAAGATTTAGGGGAAGTGTTGGGTGTAGAAGTGGTTTCAGGTATAAATAAACTGAAAAATAGGATTTAACCAAGAACAAATCGTAGATAACAGATAAGAAAACAGAATTGATAAAATAATAATCAGAAATCAAAAACAAAACGATCTTAAATTTTCGATTTGACTCGAATTCCATTCCAGTGGAGCAGAAATTAGAGAAAAATTAAAAAAAAATTCAAACTGCAAATAAATATATCAAGTTTGACAATCTAAAAATCATGATTACATGATTTTCAAAGATTACAAATAGGATTTCAAATTTCCAATACGATACGAAACAAGGTTTCTCTAATCTCTGCTATCACTCAATATTTTTTTCAAAAACCCAAATCCTGTTTACTTTTTCAGTCCATTAAAAAGTAATTTTTTTTCTTATACAGGTTTAAATGAATTAACTACAGTTTATTATTTATGATCTACATAACATAATAAACTGAACTCTAGGTCAAAACTCAATAACCTGAAAAATTAGACAAAAGATCTAAATATTAGCTTACTCTTGTGTTGCTTGTTTGTCTTCCCAATTGAAAACTACACTTTTAAACGTTTCTAAGTCTATTGCCATATCTAAACCCATTGGATCTAGAGCCATTTCCAATTCATCGTGATCCTATACGTATAAAATTAGTTAAATTTTAATTTTTACCGTTTCATTCACAATTATTATTCAAATTATTACCCCGTGATAAGTTTCTCGTACTAAACTTAACAACTTTGACGTCGGAACTCTCCCATATTTATCAGGCTCAACAACAGCAAATATTGTGTCCAGTAGATCCTTGTCTGAAAAAAACAAATTAAATATAATTATTTATAAATACTACATTTGTAAACAATGCATTGTGTGTATAGAATTGATAAATTGAAGGACATTATATAAACACCTGGAAAAACATGTTTAACTGTTGTTTAGCATAAAGTTCATTGAAATTACATTTAATGGGTTTAAGTTGTCCATCAAATATATCAAACACACATAAATACATTAAATGCTTCCATGAGCATGCACTGTTTGATATCAAAGCGTGAAAATATCTTAAATACTTTTATATTTCAAATATTTTCACATAAAAAAAATTATAAACACCTGTAATCAACCGAGCAACTTGATTCGCACTTGTTTTTATTACATTAGCTTGACCATCACCAATGTAATATTCTTCACCTCTTCTATATTCTGCTTCGTTCATCGAATTAGTAGCAACTGAACCTGTTGAATTCCATCGAGGATCCATATTTTCTAATAACAGTAACTGAGGAAAAAAGTATATAAAGAATAAATTAATTTAAAATAACAAAACGTGATTTTATCGATTTAATCGAACAATATTATTTGAAAATTACAAAACATAAATTGCATTCAGTTAAAAAAAAATACTTCTCATTTATAATAGGTGTAAATACATATAAAAATTAAACCGGATGCAGGTAACTTGGAATTAAATTTTCTTAAAAATTATAAATATGAATTCTAATCTAGTTTTACAACAGAGAAATAGAAATACTCAAAGACCTTGATATGTCATTTTTACAAATTTCCTATCTAGAATTTTAAAGATTACAAATATATTGATAACAATTAATAATATCAAGGCACAATATATACTTACTTACCGTATTTTTGACTAGTTTACACGTGTAAAAGAGTACTCTGTCCATACTAGCCTTGTCAATCGAATAGGTAGTGGCACATTTGACGAAAAGAGAGTAAAAATGCATTCAACCTGGGCAAGGACTTTTTCATGCCAGAATTAACTCAGGGTCAATGTTTCAATTTTTGGACAGAATAAAACTACCGTATTTTGTTTTATATTTTTTTTAATGCAGTAAAAGAGATAAAAAGTTAAGATATATAAATAAACAAAAAATATTTTTTTTTTATTTTTAAATTATTAAATTTAATTTATTCTTTTTATTTTTATAGGTGTAATTGCATTGCTTTGTGTGTTCGCATTCAAGCAAAACTTTATTGAATTCTACTTCCGAAACATTTAATATTTAGTTACAGCTATTTAGTTAACCACACATTTTTTTTTTTAATTTAAATTTCGAATTTAAATAAATTTAAATATTTTTTAATGATTATTTGTCTGAAAAGTTGAAAGTATCATCAAACTGGTTTTTTTTTCTTATTTTATTTTTATTTACGTGACTAATTTTGTCCATTTAACCCAATTCCCTTACAATCCAGACCAACAAAAAATGCTTGTCTAAGGTCATAAGGAAATCAACAATCTTTTTGTACATCGTATCAGATCTCACAATAAATTCTTATACCGATTCAACCTTTTGTTTTTCAAAAAACATCATTATTCATTTTTTTCCCAAACACATGTTGCAATACAAAATGAAACATTTTTTGTTTATTCTCATTTAAAAAAAATAAATCCCCATTATCATCATCATAAATTTAATTATTTTTATTCATGTAATGACAATTTTTCATATTTTTAATATTTTTAAGGCCACTTAATTATTTGCTATTACTAATTTATGCGAATTTTAATTTATTCTGTTTAAATGCGTTAAATTTTATTCCAAATTACACTGCGCATCTTTCCAAGACTTTCCTCAAATTATAAATTACTCAATTGTTTTTTTTAACTTTTCTTTTTCAAGTAATTGAAAATATAACACTTTTTATCACAACTTTTTATTACTATTTTTATTCCTCTCATTTAAATTCAAGCCTTGAAATTGGGTGTGGATTTGACCTTACAGATGCACATATTATTAATACTCAATATGCATATGTGTATTTATATTATTCATAACCTAAATTTTAATGTCCAAGTTGAAACCAAACACCAGCTGTAATATTATCAACATTTATTAAACACATAAACAACTGAATAAATCGTATTTTTAAAACACTTTTTTGTGATAAACTTGAGCAAATTTAGAAAAAATTTAAAAAGTTAAAGTAAAATTCACTTGAATATCGGTAAACGAAAGCAACGTTTGGTTCTATTATTCAAAATATAATAAATGTTCTAAATTCAACTTGTATTTCCATTTCTAAATGAGGATTTAAGTTTAGCCACCCCATTTCCTACCTGAATTTCCGATGGTTTTAATGCATTCCAGGGGAGGTCGTTCGCCCACGCTTCGTTCCTCTCGTTGACCTTGACACCTGTTTGCAAATGAAGCGGAGTTGTCTTTTAAATGTCTTCTAATATTTATACTACTATCCACGAGTTATCAGTCCTTCATATTTCGTGCCTAATCTACAATAAATACTCCGCCAACTATACAACTAATCGTCTGCCCATGAAATAAGCATGGTATTTGCGGAATGGTGGTAAAAAATGCTATTTTTCTATTGGTTTTGAGAATCTATGACATCAATTAAAATTAGCTGTAAAAATCTTGGATCTTATGTTTAATTATATGACGTAAAAAATAATAAACAACTCTGGAAAAAATTAAGTTTTTATGACGTCACAATTAGCAAGTGCCTTATCACATGTGATTGCGGCAGACTAGAACTATTTTATCTGTTTAGGTGGGTCAATTTATTAGTTAATAAATATCTGTTATCATGTTTATCAGTACTTATTTCTTTTTCCGATAAAGGTATTGCATGATAAGACAAACATTTTTAATACTCCATGCGATTACAAATCAAAATAAATTCAAATTTTCCCACCCGACTTTTTAATTTACTGCCATCTATTGCAAGGGTTTATAACTAATCAATAAATTAAACTCTGATCGGTCACGCTCACAGTAATAAGATCACTACAATTAACGGTATCTATATTTAAGAAGTAAAAAAAAAACCGGTCCTGATAAAACAAGTGGGCGTATCGTATAAAAATATAACTTTTAATGGATTTTACTTCGTGTTTATCAACAAATCGAAGGTTAGAACTACTTGAAGAAGAAGACAACAGTGATTCAGAAGAAATTAACAAAACTGAAGCGATTAAACGACGGTCAGCAGAATGGACAAAGTATGAACACAATTATTTTACGTTTTAATTTTTAGATGTAAACCATTTCAGTTTCTCAGTTTCGATTTTAAAATCCTATTTTTTAATTTTTTTCTTTTAAATTTAATATATTATATTAAAATACTTTATTTAAACCGGAAAATAAGTTATTTTTTCATTTCCTTTTAGATTATTTTTTCTTCTCCTTCCCCCATTTTAATTTCTGAAAGAGCAAAGTTTTGCAAACACTTGTGAAAATTTCAACAGCCTTTTCCAAGGACAGATTAATTTATTGGACTGTTAAACTGTTAAGTGTTTACTTTTTGCAATAAATAAAAAAACTCAAAAACTTTTTATAATTTTTTAAAATTTATTTTAACATTACTTCTAAACATTAATCAATAAATTGACACGTTTTAACCCAATTTTATTACCAGGAAAGCGATAAGTGAATTGTTTTGATTTCAAGAAAGTTTATGACTCAAGTTCTCATTGATGTCATATTCATTTAGTTTCTTGATAATTAATGATGCCATTTGCACCCACTCAAATTTTATTTATTTCAACAACTTTTTCTCGAGTAATAATCTCTAATCATGTGTTATAATCCAATGTTTTCTTACTATTTACATCGCATTACGAAATTGATGTTCAGCAGGAAAGCTAAGTGTGGATTTAAGCTTCCAGATCTCGCTTGTTTCGGAATCTCGGTCTCCTACATCTCGGTTCAGTTTTGAGTCTTGGAATATTGGTCTCAGCAAAATAAGGAGAAAGAATCAAAAATGAAATTGAACAAGATTTAAAAAAAAAAATGAAATTTAACGACATTTTAAAAAAAAGGCGAGATTTAAAAAAAACGAGATTTAAAAAAAAAAAACAGATTTAAAAATAAAACGAGATTCCATTAGGAGAAAGAATCAAAAATTAGATTTAACAAGATTTAAAAAAAAATGAAATTTAACGACATTTTTAAAAAAAGGCGAGATTTAAAAAAAAACGAGATTTAAAAAAAAATGAGATTTAATGAGATTTTTAAAAATTGAAGAATTTAAAATTTAAAATAAATAATAAATAAATAAATAAATAATAAATAATAAATAAAAAAAATAAAGAATAAAAGCTTAAAATTGAAAAATATCTGTTTTTTTTTTTGCATAATCAATCATTTAATAAATAATCTCGTTTTTTTTCTCATTCTTGTCTCGGAATCTTCTGATCTCACCTGGAAAACTGAGATTTTGAAACGGCCGAGATCCTGAAAGAATAACTTAAGTTTCATGCCCTCAAATATAAATTCCAAGAATAAAAGTGTAAACATGAATATCGTCTT
>JAQFZN010001123.1:0-18541 GCA_034687075.1 Geophilus carpophagus | reverse complement strand
AATATTAAGTGATTTTACTCTACAACTGACGTTTTATATAAAAAAAGGTTTTTATTTTTAATTTAAAATAACTTATCATCCATCATTGGAAGTTCAAATTGGATGCTTTTTTGTTTTATTTCTGATTTTTACTTGCAATAAAACAACATTAAGTACATTAAAGTATTCTTTTGAACTTTATATATTGCTTTATCATTGCAAAATACGAAAAAGCCCACAAGAAGAAGTTTAATAGGTAAAAATTTGTGCAAAAAGTAATATTAGAAGCCATTGTTCGTTATTACACTAAACTTTGTAGAAAATTAAAGAAGCCTTGTAAAGATGGAAATTCTTTTATTTATGGTCATAGATAGTTTAGTCTCATTACATTAATTATTTTCGTCTACCATAGCAGATTTTTTTTTGGAAGTATTGTTGCTATCTAAGCTGCTAGGCAACAAATGCCCATTTGAAAAACATCTGAAGAAATTTAATTTTGCTGTCTCTGCTAGGAGAAGCTAAGAGAATAAACAAATATAAAAAAGAAATTGAATTTATACATTTTAAATTGAAGAAATTGTTTTCCCTGTTTTTCATCTATATCTTGTGAAAAGATAATGAGATGTTTAAAATGTGTTTTATATTAAACTATTAATCCAAATATTGTATTGAAGTAAACATACATCAATAATGTCATTTGCAGCAAAATATTTAAAATTTATATCAGATATTTCAAAATTTTGCGGATATAAATTGCTTTTTCTCTACATTTAATTTCATGCAAAACTTTGCTTTGTTTCATTAAAAATTTAGAAATTATACATTGTGCATGATGAACATGAGATAAAAATCTAATAAAGCACGTAAAAAAATCTCAACTTTTAGTTTTTTAAAATTATTTTTCTAAATTATTATTATTCCACCATTTTATTATGTCTTTCTTTTTGTTGAAAAGTCACCAAAATACATTTCCATAAAAAAACCACACACACTGTTTATTACAAACTTCTATTTATTCCCAATTGCTCAATACTGAAATTTTCGTTGAGAACGAGGATAGGAAAAGAAGATGATAAGTAGCCTATATTTTTGAATTATAGTAGAAAACGGCAATAGTTTTTCCATGAGAAAGGAAAATGGGAAAAAAAGTAGGGAGGTGATGGCCTAAGTTTTTCATTTGCACTAAAGAAAGTTTGTAGCACATTTACAACACTCACTTTATGGTTATTTTCTATAAGACAGAAAAACGCCCCAATTCAACCGCATTTTAGGGAAGAGTAAATTTTCCTCAACATTACAAATAATCGCATTAGGAAACGTTCTAAGCCTCGTAAAAATGTTTCGCTGAGTCAAATAAAAAAAAGAAACAAAAAAAAACATTTGCAGTTTAGTTTCCCACTTTTACCCCTTCAGAGCTATCTATATATACACTATATGAGTTCTATCCTTTTTATTTTTTTATATTTTAAAAAATGCATGAATAAAAAAATGTCGCTCAAGAGAGAAAAGTCATTGGAATAGAAAAATCGACACATGCCAATGGATTCGTGTAAATTTGAACAGAGAATCGATTTTGACTCTCAAGAAGAAGCAAACTTCACCAGATAGCGCTTTTCATGTTTAACTGCTGTCATGGCAACGAGAGAAAGAAAAATCTTTGATGGTAACCCAGAGCCCATCTGCTGCCAAAATGAAAAATATTCACAAAAGAAGTTCTTGCGCCACATTTGCCCGTTGCCCGTGATAAGGAAGAAGGAGAATCGTCAAAAAACGACTTGTTTTAGGATGCATGTGTCCGGCCGAGATAGGACCAACGAGAAAGATTGCGGTACTAAAGAATTTGCGGACACGTAATTTGTGGCGCAAAAACAAATAAATCAAGATGAGAAAGGGCTTCTAATCTCGAACCATGAAGTTGCGTTTAACTCTATAATAGCGGTTCAACTAAATAAATATTTATATTTGTACGTATAACAAATAAAATATGTAAAATAAAAGATATAAATAAACAATAATTAATGTGTAAATTATTTTTTTATGTAAATTTAAAAATATTTGTATTGTGTTAAAATACTGTGTGCTGCCCCTTAACTTTCCTGCTAAACCACTCCAATTAACATTGATTACGGATGCATATAAATTGATTTCAATTAACTCAGTTTTCTTTCATTTTTTCCACCTCGCATTGCATCAGATTAACTCTTACTTCACCGAGAAAATTTTCAACAAATAAAGTAAACATTAATCGCTTTTATTCAACTCCATTAACTCATAAGAAGCTTTATTTTCCTATTCAATTACATCAATTTGTGAAACCCAATTTCATACCAAAAAAATTGTAATCTTCTCTAAGCTTTTTCAAAACCTTTCTCACCCATCAACCAAAAAAAGAAGAGACGAGAAGAAAGAAAAGAAAAGAAATCTTATTTCGTCTTTCTACCGTCCACTTTTATCCAGGTAACCAATGTTAGGGCCTCTCTCCACCACCCCAACCCTCTATATTTGTGAAAGCGTGGGCGGAGTCCATTAGTGGAGAGCGTCCTTCGAATGCCTTCTTCAGATGGAGTAAAAGAAAAAGAGAAGGGAAGCGGGATGGTGAGCTGAGACTATCGCATTAGCATGCGCGTGCAGATGGCTTTGCAGATTGCCAATTCCGGCACGAGTCGTCTGCACACTGCAACCGATTCAATCAGGAGGTGGGATGGGCTAGTGCTCGAAATGAATGGGGATTGCAACCACTGTGATACTCCTTAACTTTCCTTTCTTGCGTTTGTTTTCGTTGCTAACAACGAGGATTAATGCACAGAAACGTTGTAAGCAGCTTGTGCCTCTTGTTGTGAAATATACTGCGTATTTTAAATGAGTAAAAAAATTTCATTAGCCCCTCAACATTTTCTTAATTAACTTCACACATAAGTGCAAGGCCACTTTAAATATCATTAAAAAATTCCAAATAATCCTGTTACGAGTCAAAGAAAATGCTATTTGATATATTATTTTTGAAAATTAAAGTTAATCGTATTATTAATTCAGTTTTAATTTTATATTTTACATTAAATTTAATTGTAATAATAAGTCATTTTGTTTGTTGATATTTTTAAAAATCTATTTCAATTTATTGAATTATATCGAAATCTGGAGTACAGTTTTCATCAGTTTCAACAAAATGGCTACCGGTGAAAGAGAGATTGTTAACGTTTTCTAAAAGTTATGTTTTCTAAAGAACATATTCACTAACATAATAATTCAAATCAGTTTTAATAAAAGCCTAATCATGTCAACAATCAAATTATAAAATGTAATTGATTTTAAAGGTTGTAAATTTGAATTCATTTAAATAAAACAATAACATTATAATTATTAAATCAAAAACTACTCAATCTTTTATTTAATTATTAAGAAACTAAATATTAGAAAAACATTTCCTTTGCTCTTAAAGTTCTAAAAATAAAAATTTTTCTTGTTGTTTATATAATTTGAAACCAAATTACTGAAAATTGCAACTATTTTCCCAGAGACTTTAGAATAATTTTCTTTTATATCCTGCAGAATTGAAATTGTAGGGGTTTTGTAAAAGTAAAAACGGGTGTCGAATGATTTATTTGCAGTGTGGCAAACGATGACAGCAAGATGAGTAGCGTCTTCTCCCTTATCATTCAATTGAAACGAAGTATTTTTGTGGGAGAAAGGGAAGTACCTAATTGGCGCCACGAGCAAGATGAATGATTCTTTTGGCTTCTTCTCTCCCGGCCATATTCTGTTGTAATGGCCCGCGTTTCTTCGACGACGCATGTTTCGTGCCACTACCAACAGCTGGCTCGCTGCTCAAAAATTGTTCATGGTCTCTATTTAGAAAAAAAATTCTTGCACCGTGTGTCGAGACGCTATGATTTAAGCAGCATTTCTTGTCACACACGGTTTGATTTAAGAACCCACACGCCCGGGGACAAATACCAACCGCCCACGCGCTTCTCAATGGCTTTATGATGTGAGTTTCTTGTGTAGAAAGCTCCTTTTCTTTTTTTATATTTTCAGTCAAATTATAATACTCGAATATAAAAAATAAAAAATTTTCAAGCCAATAAATTATCTTGTCCATTGATTTCTTCCTCATCACCATCGAGTTGCTGGAGCAACTCAAGGATAATTGATGTGCAGGAAGTTATTGGTGCGCAAGTTTAGATATTCCCACACAAGACAAATTGCCACATTGAGCCATGATTGAAGTATAATCGCAGCTGGCAAGAGATTACTACTTAATCCTATCGATTGACCGCCATCATCGCCTTCTGACATCTTTTGACATGCAGAGCGTGAAGAAATTGTTGGAAACTTAAGCTCAAGTATAATCACTTTTGACACACTTTAAATAATATTATTAAGTGTAATAATAGTTTACACATTTTTAAATTTAAATTATCACACATTATTCTCATAAAATTTCAATTAAAATAATTTATTATTTGTTTAAATAATATTAAACATCTTGTAATAAATGAGTATCTATTATTAATACAAAAGATTAATATAATCTCTTGAAATGATCTACAAAGTGTTCAATCAATTTCGAGTCAAATAAAGTATTTTTCTGATCAAACTGTAGCTCAACCTAGAACATGTTAAACTTGATGAACATTATTAAATTATTATAAACATAAACGTATTCTATTTCATGTAATATATGTTTTAAGATTATTTTCGTACATAAAATTATAAAATATGATAAGTATACTAATTATACATTTACTGTAAATATTTTAAAATATTTTAAAATCCTCTACAAAGTTATTCAGTGAAACTTTAGCTACTTTGTTTATAATTTATTTCAGTATTTCAATATTTAATGTGAAATTTATGTAAGAAATAAATATTTTCTTATTACCATTATAAATTTTTTTTCAAGATCTAGAGTTAGGGCAAATATGTTGGAAGTGCCTAGGGTAGTGTTTGTGCCCATAATTTAGTGTGCATTCTGGCGTCCTCGCTGGAGCGCGTCATGGCGCGTGCTCTTCCTGACCCCCAAAGAGAGGTCGGAAGAATTTGGATCGGCCTCGTGGGTTTCCTAGGATGGAGATGGATGGATTGAATGAAGCAGGGACAATGCGCGTGATGATGCAATCCTCGAGTGAATCTGGTCGCACGTCCATAAATTGATCTTTGTACAGCAGCCGAACGAGGGCAAGTGAAGACGAACAGCTCATCCGTCTGTCGTGTTCGTTTGGGGACTTTGGACAAAAGGAAGACGACCAAACGGCGTCTCTAATGGGCTTTCAGCAGTCGTGCGAGAGATTGGTCGTCCACACCCTGATGCACGCCCAGTGGTAAGCACAGCAGTTGTCATAGCAACAGCATGATGATCTCGAAATTGTAGACAAGAGCTAAACATAGTAATTGCTTTCCACAACAGATGTAAAGAGAAAAAGTAATAACAAATCTTATGGACATGTTGTGGTAAAATAATACATCGTTACTGCCATGCTAGACAGACATTGTTTTTCTGATTTTAAAGAAAGAGTACATAGTTTTTGTCTTTAGTAAATTGAATAGAGATGTTTATTTAATATCTTGCTAGCACAACTTTCAGGGCAATAAACGGATACCTTAGTTTAAGTTACTTAAACTTTTAAGTAACTTTAACTGGAAAATAAAGTTGCAACTGTGCTTGCTATTTAAATCCATCAGTAGATAAGGTCGTAAGATGAAATTCTGTCAACAAACTTTTTAATCTCATACTTTGAGCTTGAAAACAGATTAAAAATGTACGTCATAAAATTTGAATGAACCTAAGTTATCCATCCGCATAATATTATTCTAAAACTTATAATAATAAACATGACATTTAACAAAAAAAAGAAAATTTACCAACCTTAAAAGTATTTGCTTTTTTAACTTTACTTAAAAAGAACAGCAAACAGTTTAAAGCACGAAATTGCATTTCGGTTAGTTGAACTAACGATAAATACCAGTTTGTAAGCTCAAACTCGTGCACTTTAATGATACCCGTTAGAATAAAACGCTTGATTTGCAAGTCCTTGGCATCACCATGTTTCTTGCCTCTGCATTCAAAATACGCCCTTTTCCACCTGCGCATTTACTACCCGAGAAAGGAGACGAATGCCTTTGCAAATTCTTTCGATTTGCTCCTTGGCAATTGCTCCGAACTTCCTCTCACACCCGCCACACTCCCTCCTCCTCTACCACACCACCCACACAGAAAGAGCAAGTTGGTGGAACGGGGCGGCATCTCTTAGCCCAGACTTGCAAATCCAATTGATCTTCAAGATCCGCAGTTGATTCGACTCTCGTGTTGATCGGCCGAATAACAAGCGGACTGGGGAAGAGAAAGCGGAGGCAACAGCAGCCAACTCGCATTTCACGCCATCGATCAATCTCCACGACGACGGGGCGCCGGCTAATGACGAGATTATGAAGTGCCACAAGACCAGCAGCACGCCCGAAACTCAGAGCTATGGCAACTCACCTTACTAGAAAACAGGAAATGGGAACGAACATCTATGTTTCCTATCAACATGCGACTCATATCACCAAAACTTGAAAATTTCTAGGTGCAGGTTTTCACTTACAGCGTTATCTACAACACACAACTTTTTTTTTTTTTGAAATTTATAAAACTTTATCATATATTTTTTTCTAAAAAAAAAATTGAAAATTAAATTACACTGAAAAAATGTATAGCACCAACAATAGATTCCGTTTCAACAACCTGAAAAACTATCAATTTGAAAAAGGCGTATATAGATGTACATAGAAATCCTAAAGGGAGTCACTTGTCGAAATTGTTTCTTTTTTATTTTTTCGTTCTCACTCTCTCTCCCTTTTCACAAACCATCGATATTTTACGGCAAAAGTTAAGTGCTTGAGGCTGGCCATTCCAACAGGAATCGAGAAACTCAGTCGAAATGAGACTCTCGTCACCAGGGGGCAGTAAAGGAAAAGTGTCGCTCCCATACACTGATTGGCCAAACGCTACACTTCTATTCGGATTTTCTCGGATGAGTCGGATGCTGATCAACCACTATTCTGGTACCCGCATGCATTTCCAATCACCCACGTCTCTTTCTAACCCTTTCACAACAGTACCCGTATTCTTATTATCTCAATTCTCAATTCAAGTTGCTCCTCTATACTCGCTAGAGTGGCGATGACCCCATTTCCGGTTCTTATATAGTCCATTCATCACGAGAAGGACAATGGCCGAAAAATTCTTCCGTCTGGCTTAGAGCCAGAGCAAATGAAATAGAATTCACGCCAACAAACTCGCACTAAAAGTGTGTGTTGGAAAGACGTTGTACTGTGCCCCGGAGTAAAGTTAAAAGTTATGGCAACGCACGAGTTGACACAAGATCCCAATAGAGGTGAAAACACACACGAAAAGCCAAAGTAAACGTCGAAGCTGTCATCAAAATTCTTGTGCGGTGTAAACTTTTCATTTGGAGCTTTTACCTCTTATCAAAACACAACTTGTCTTAGTCAAAGAATAGAAAATAAAGAATAAAGTAGGAAAAAATAGAGTAAAAGTATGTATTTTTTTCTTTTCAATTTTTTTTATTTCAGAAAAAAGTGGTAGGAAAAGAAAAGAAAAAAAATTCAATTTCGAAAAGCTCCGCCTGATGCGTTGGCTTGCCGCACAGCTCGCGTGCCGTACAGACAAGCCCAATCATCGACTAACGAAAAAGCTGCAAAACAAGAAAATAGAAAAGTGTAATTTAAGGGATAGTACAAGGATTACTTTTATAATGGAATTCTACCACCACTGCCCTAAAAACCTGACCACTTATATATTTTTTTTATTTCTTTATTCTTTTTCACTGTATCACTCTTTGACGGCTGAACTTGGGGAATTGAGGAAATTGGAAAACTCTTGGTGAAAGTAGATATTTTAAAGCGTTATCTGGTCAGCAGAAGGTGGTGTTTACCGCCGTAAGAGAAATGGATCCAAAGTGAAACCACACGACTCCCTTCTCATCACATGGGTTTAACCCTTGACCTATGGAAAAATGCAACTTCTCAACTCGGTTTTGTAATATTATTTTCCATCCAATATTTTGAGGTATAATATTTCATGTATGCGGCAAAATGGGGGAAAAGTGTGGCCAAACCCCAAGTGGTTCCGAGTAGAAAGTGTGGTGAAAGTGGACTATTAAAAGCCACATCTAGTTTTGGGGTGCAAACGATCATCTTTTATTACATATCACTTGGACGCTGATGAAAGTGGAAATTGCGTGGAGCGACCATAACAAGGTAATGCTTCATCCGGCCACCGGATCAAACGGCTGTTAAGACGCGGGAGATTCAACGAGCTGCACTGCTAAAGTCCGCTCAAGCGAGAAACTTGGTGCGACACAGGTGGCACCAGAGACCAAGTTGAGCACTTATCTTTGCTCGCAAAACGCTTTTCCAGTTAGACGCAATTTAATTTCTCGCATTTGCTCATCATAAATAAGTTAAGAAAGATGTATTAAGAGAAGCAATGGAAAAACAAAATTCACAGTGCACATAACTACACTTGATACCAAAAGAGGAGAGTTCAAGAAGGCGTTTTCTATTAATATTAATGGCTGCCGGTGTCGAGGGATGGTGCCATAGTAAGAAGGAAAAAATACAAATTGTACTGTTTTTAAAGTCTAATGTAAAAAAAACGAGTTTTGTTATAATTCCTTACGTCAAAAGATTTCTTTAAAAACTTTTAAAGCAAGTAGAATAGAAATTTAACATGGATTACAATTCCCAAATGGTAGCATTAAAATAAATTAAAGAATAAAGCAAAAAATAAAGATTATGAATTATTATTCTTCATTTTGCAAAGTTTATATTTTTTAATTTACTCTTTTTAAAAATATTCTTAAATTAATAGTTTTTAAATTTGTATATCTATTTTATTTCTCAACATCAATAATATTTTCTGTCGTTGAATAGTTTTTGAAAATATCCATGTGTTTAAATAAACCATCATTATTTCCCCATTCTTTACATAATTGATGTTTTAAGTATTGTATCTTCCCATTTAGATTATAATATTTATATATATATAGTAGTTTCTATTAAGGATTGATTGTAAAGATAAAATATTTATAATTCAAACTTTTTTCATGTGTGTTTATAGGCATTCAATTATGTTTAATCATGTAAAATATTTACCCTTAAAATTTTAAAGATATAAATATTTAGTTCCGATGAAAACTTTCTTCTTTTATATTTTGAAATTTTTTAAAATAAAATATTTAGAAAATAAATAATAAAATAAAATTTCCGGAGTAATTTCAACGATACAGAGAACACACTAAAATAAAAAAATATAGTAACAACAAAATTGCCGGCAATCGATGATGCATTAAAAATAGAATGTAAAAAAAAAATAAACAAAAACTTACATATTGTTTTATCGTAAACATAAACTAAAAAATTTTATATTAAAAAATAAATCAAACACTCATGGAAAAAAATTTAACAAACCAAACAAAACAATAATCCAATAAATCTAAATAAAAAAAATAACAATAAAAAAAATAGTTGCATGCTTATCATGCCACCTCTTTTATAATTGTTAAAATTAAAAGCAGCAATTTAAAAAAAAATCAACTTATATCTTTTTCTCAACAAGAAAACTTAGTTGTACAACTCCGTTTCGTTTCATTGGTCACTTTCCTCAAAAGGAACAAGTGAAGCCTACATCCGGAGACCGAATCTTCTCCTTCCTTTCATCAAGTGCAACCAAACAACTTCAACCAAAGCCAACTGAACAATAGCTACAAAGACTCTTCGTAACAATTTTCCGGTAGAAGAGCCCCGTTTTGTCCATCTATACAACCTTAACGTCAAGTACTTTTTTTTAACTTTTTCTTTTATAATATAAATTTTTTCTTCTCCCAAAGAATTTTTTTTATATTTCTCAAACACCACGCATTGATTTCGCATTAGTAGAATCCAGAGAATAAATCTCAAGCCAAACCGCCCTCTTTTTGCTTGTCTTCCTTTCTTTTTAACCCCATCTTCAAGGTCCCCTCCTACTCAATTGCATACAAGAACCAATAAAAAAAACCCACTACTCCCCTCATTCTCATACTTCACTTTACTAAAACTCTTTGGTCAATACATCAAGATCTCGTTTTCACAACCTCACAGCAAATCAATTTACTGCCCATTACTAACACTTTTTTTTACACCGTTGCTCTATCTCGTGATTAAATTGAGGGCTGGGTTAAAAGGAAATTAAGCTTAAACTAATTTCTTTTTATTTTTTTATTTCCTTCTCACGGCTGAGAGCGAAGGCAGGTGTACTTCACATCGTGAAACGGCCAACGACTCTGTTTACTATTGATTGGCAGCTGAGCGTTTCTCAAACTCCTCATTCACCTGTCCCGGACCACTTTACACGCTCGAGTGCCACCTGGGGTCCCATTGAAAATCCACTTGAAAAGTGTGTGTGTCTCCTTCTATGACCATCAATCGAGTGAGTAAACTACACGGATTTTCTACCGTATACAATGTAATTGTAACTTAGTTTTTTATTATATTCTATTTATTATTTCATCTTTGAGAAATTTTTAAGTTATTTTTTTATTACAGATATTGTTTATTTTATTTCAATATTGTTTTCTATAGCAGTTAGGGCCCTAATTCTTTAAATGCCTTCACGTCATTCCAGACCAACGAACAATTTCATTTTCGTTCCATTTCACCCGCTTCTCTCTTTACTTCTTCCCTAACTCATCTCCAGAAATTCGATATTTTTTCTGCCCTCTCCCTCTTTTCCCTACATTTTTTTTATTATACCCTAAAATAAAAAAAAACTCAAATGTTAAAACTTGGCATATTTTCATCACAATGAATAATGCGCAGGTATAGAATCATTCAAATTCCCTTCTTACATTTTCATCACCACTTCTCTGAGAAGAAAAAAAGTTTGACACAAATTCTCATTTACCTTTGAAACTTAGCCTTTCGAAATGAAGCAATTTTGCGCGTGCTATCAGCACGAGAAGTCGCTTCAGTGCACTTGATTTGCCAATTGGTGCCTTGTGCTGCGGGGAAAGTGTATGTGTGTGTCTGCGACTCCTAATTTCATTGATTCTTCTTTTTATCTCTTTCGGCTGCTCTACACACCAAGAACACGCGTTCCGTTCAAGTCGAGCGCGTGCCTTCGATTAATTGCCCCTAGTGGCGCGAGTGAACCTCGGTGGTTCAGTGGCACATGGACCCCAGACAGTCAAGAGAAGAGCTTCAACTTTCGTAGCAGGTAAAATGAATAGTCGATTGATTATAATTTGCTTTAATCTTAATTTACTTTACCTCAAATTTAATCATTCTTTTAACCGACCTCCCATTTTGACACTCGATTCAAATTCAAAATGAGATGATGAGCACACACGTGCTGCTTTATTGATTCTGTCGTCAATTAGATGGTGGAGAAATATGGCAATGAAGGGAAAATAAATGAATCTTGATTAAAAATTAAACGGATCATTGATCGACACCATCAAATTACCGACCAACATTAAATCCAAACCACAAATTACAATCTTTTACACCTAACATCGAGTCAACGACACCGAGAAAAACCGTAAAACAAACCAAACTCGTGATAATATCCGTTTCATCAAATCCCAGGCTTAGATTCAAAGTCTTTAAGGGAGTGCAATCCCTTGATGAGTCCAAGTTAGAAGAAAAAAGGCAAACTAGAAAAAAAATTAAACAAAAAAGTATAAAGAGGTAAAAAAGAAAAAAAGTAGTGGAAAGATAGAAAAAAGAAACATGGGAGCTGAGCTTGGCATCCCAAAAATTGCCTTGCCATTTCTTTTCTTTATTCCTTTGCCGAGCCTCTGAAAAACGCTCAATGATTGTGAATCCCCCATGGGGCAAATCCCCGCCTACATTGGTACTTCCCTGCAGCGCAAGTTGCAGGATGCACGGATGTTGCGGTTGCTATGGAAACGAGCGCATCTTTACGTGCCAGCCCCACGTGCGTGTAATCTCGAATTTATCACGGTCCACTAGGCGTTTTTTCTCGCCAAATTGCGGCTCCCGTGGCTAAAACATGCGCGCACAGGTGTTGTAATACTTTTAAAAAGACGTTCTAAGTGATGGAAGAGGGAGGTAGGTAATGGCGGTCTGTGTTTCTGTGAAAATAATAAGAGAGAATGAATTGCATCAAGGCTTCACTGTACAGTTAAATGAATTAAAAAGAGTATAAAGTGAAGTGCAAGAAATAAATTTTGGGAAAAAAACTGTGTAATGCTTGAAGATGGGAGGGAAAAGGGGAATTCTTAATGAAAATGTCACCACAGGAAACAAGCAGTGTTCCTTTTTAATTTGTGATAGACAGAAAAAAGAAATAAAATATAAAAAAGAAGTAAGAGAGAAGGATAAAAAAAAGTAGTTGTTGGTGTGAAAGTTAATTCGAGAAATTGGAAACTGTTTCTCTTCGAATTACACTGAAAAAAATTGCATGAGAAACTCAGCAGGTGATGATAAAAAATATAAGGAAAATTGGAAGATGTATTTAATATTTAATGTTGAAAAGAATAGAAAAAATATATTTTTTTTTGTAAATAAAAAGTATAGGAAAATAATTAAATTCTTTTTATGGATTTAAAGTTTCGTTTTTGTTTTGGATTGAATAGAATCAAGAGCAGATTTAGTTTCTCACAACTTGTCACGAGGTAGAGTTGTCGTGGGAAAACAAATAATTAAGATGGTCTTGTTCCATTCTCAAACAATTTTCTTCAGACTGGAACTAAGGGAATTGGTAAGAATCAAGAAGATTCATCAATAAAGATGTTGCTCTAATGAAGAAATGTGCCTATTTTTTTTTTAATGTAAAGGAAATAAAATAAATAAATAAATAAATATATAAATAAATAAATAAAACCCTAGCATGTGCTTTTAACTGTAAAACTTGACCCTTTAAACTATGCATGAACAAGCATTAAATTTTAATTCTAACAGTATAACATGGATATCACTCATCTGGGAAATAAAAATAAAAATTAACATTTTAATTGTTTTAGTTCCGTTTTTTAAAATAATCAATTTGAGATTGTTTTAAATATATATATATAGAAAAATTCAATAATTAATGTAGTGAAAGCCATTCAATGGTAGCTTATTCTTTCTATTATTTTACATTTTGGAATCCAAACAAATGAACTAAATTCAAATACAAAAACAAAATCAAAAAATAATCCGAAACCAAAAATATCGACAAAAAAAGTTGAAAAATGTAAAATATAATTTAAAAAAAAGAAAAAATAGTAATAACAAATTCAACACTTTCATAAAATAATAAGTATTTTAAAAAAATATAAGAAATCGATAAAAAATACACAAATGCAACAATCAACAAAAAATTCTGAAAATCCAACTAATACAACAATTTTTTGGAATCTAATGAATCCCATCCCAATTTTTACTGAAAAGCCAAACTCTTAATCCCAACCTAATAATAACAGCCATTTTACCTACGTTAATTCAATTTTAACTCCTTAATTTTAATAAACACACTATGTTAGTCACTGCACAGTAACATCACAAAAACACCTAGCAATTTTCCGCAATTTAGTTTCAGAGTTGATATGATAAAAAAGAATGTTGATTACTCACAACATGCCACCAAATCCCGTTCTAATGAAAAAAATCTACTCCCAGAACCGGGTCTTGACCACCAGTGCTACTCAAGAATTAATAACAAGCATTCTAGCAGGCTGGATATATTTCCTGTTATTTATTTTCTTCAGGTAACAGCCAATTAATACTGATCCACCACAAGAAGATAATAACCCTTCACTCAATATTAACTTATAGCATACTTCACTTCAATTTTAATTAGGCAATCATTAAATTAATAATCTCAACGCATCGTAGTAAATTCATTAATCTTTATGAGACTTCCTTAATAAAAGATGACAAATTTTTTCCTACATTGAAATTTTCTTGCCACAAAATTAAATACCCTAAACAAAAATCAATAAACAAAATCTTATTTCACTTATAAAATATCATCCAGCATGATACATGAATCGAAAAACACCAACGCTAGTGCCAGCTGAGCCATGCAGCAAAGCAAATCTCAAATTACAAAGAAACGCTGCAATCAGTGAAATGAACAAAAACGACTTCATTTCCTGGCAAGCCATAAGCAGAAAGGCAGCAGATCGAATTTCCTTAACGCACATCGAGCTTGCAAATATTTTCCATATCGTTTTAAGAAGGTGCATCTCATCAAAGCAAAGAGAGGGGAGGGGAAACTTGCACTTTCACTTCATTTGGCTTTGATGCATTTTATTACTCAGGCAAATCTCATTCGCTTAAATTGTATGCTCTGGGTGACCTCGAGAGAGAACTCAAACTCACTCGTCGAGTGGCTCAATTAATTGCAAGCTTCAGTTTAATGAGTTGGCACCAGCCAAAGACAAAGCACTCCTATACAGACTCATTGTCACTGCTAAACTTCATAATTCAGCGCCGCATGTCAAGTTCCGATGGGAGTGTTTTATTTTTATTTTTTTTTGTTTGATTGACAACATACACTCATCCCAACTGTATTACAATAACCCTCAGCCATTGGTGGCTAACCAATTGGTGTCATAAAAGACCATTCTCATGAGACTTTCCTGCCTGCTTCTCAAAAGAAACCTCATAGCCCCAGCTGCAGCCGAATTGCCTAATTAAATAGTTTTGTAAGGCACGTTGCAATTGAAGCCTTATCAAAATCAAACAACTCAACTAAATTAGAAAATCTATTTACTAACTTGGCAAACAAAACTCGCAGGAAAACAACAAAAATCCTGCTAATGTTATTGAATTTTTCCAAAATGGCCACTTTGTTGTTTACACAAATAAAATTATAATTTCAAATCTAAGCAAACTAAATATTTTATTTTTTTCATTGATATAATGTAACCAAAATTCTGTTGACCTTTCACGATATTTACCCATAAAATGAACAAACATTAATACCATGCAAAATGAACATAAATAACACTCATGTCCAAGCTTTAATAAACACTCTGTGGTTAAACTTTACTTCACACATGATAAATTTAAGCTTACTTAAAAGATGAATGATAATAAGCCGGTTTTAATAATTAAATTGAATAAATAATTTAAAAACTTAAATCATCATTTAATTATTAATTTAATTATCATCTTTACAGGCACAACCAATTTACTTTACGCAAATATTGCACCTTTAAAATCAAAGTCAATTAATTTTAATTTAATACAAGTTGTAAGAACTACTTTTATATTGTAAACTATGCGTACCATATCCTATTACTTTTTTCAACTGCAATCTTCTAAGCGAATGTAAAAGCCAGAAAAAACTAAAGTCACATAGCTTCAAAAATGGCGGCTGTTACATTTTAAAAGCAACATCCAAGTAGATTACTATTGAAAGCCTACTTGGCTGCATAACCAATGAAATGCTCTCATTTCAATCAGATGACAATCATTTCAGCTCACATTAAAACAATTTACAATCAATATTTTATAATACTCCTAAGCAATAAAAATTTAATTTATTTTCATTCATATAACCTATATAGGCTTATTTAGCATCATTTTAATATGGAAAATTTAAACTTCACTTTATTATCCCTTTAATACGTTTAATGTTTGTTTATTGAGTTGTATGAGAATGTACAATAAATACAATAAATAAATAAATAAAACTTGTGAGAAAGTATCACTATAATCAATTTTACTTTTCGGCCAAAATGTATTTAATGCCGTTTTAATGAGACTGAGAGTTCATTAGAAAAACGAGTTGAATGAAGATGAATGAAAAAAAAACCTTCAAACGGCCAATCTAAGACTAAGTGATGCAGTTTGAATCTTAAGTCTATTGCATACAAATAGAGTTTGACTTAACCTAACGTTTCGAAAAAAATTAGTGTTACAATGTTTTACTCGCCTTATACAGGTAGCTAAGCATGAACATAAATCCTATTGTTTGCACATATCAGCGTCAATTGACACTAATGACTTGTTGCATTGCAAAGCACTACATTAAATGCATAATCCTTTCATTTGCATCAACTACAAATGCTAATCCTTCCAGCATTTGAAATTTATTCTAATTACGTTTAATATACAATCTCCTTTTTATCATACTTGAAAATGCCAGTTTCAAACTGACATTCATTCTCAAGAGACCATAACTTAAATCCACATAATTTCCAAACATGCTGAGAAAATGCTGAACCAAGCACAAAAACTTTCTCATAGCTAATGGCTTCAACGAAAGGAAAAGAAAAGAAGATAAAATTTTTTTCATTAATTGGTAAATATGTTTAGAAAATTTGGTGTAGCATGGCATCCTTAGAGATACAAAACAATGCACCATGCTGACTCATTCCTTTTCTGGCAAAGACATTCTCAACTCCTCCTTGACTCTGATCACGACCCCTAGTGGCGTGACTCGGCACTTTATCAACGCTGAGGGAGGTTGAAATCAACTGTCTTTGGCCCAGACACCTCGAGGCCTAATCCATTTACTTCTCTAATTATGGGCGAGCCTTTCCATTAAGATCCAATTTGTAGGCTCGTGGCCGAAGGAACAAATGGGTGTGGCCTCGCTTTAGGGCCAATTCAACACTTTGGCGGTTTGAAATATCTAGCGGAAATTAAAGCAAAACATGAAACGCAGTCAGCAAAACTCGACAATTCTCAAAATCCACATATAGATCTAATTACAAAACTTTATGCCAACTTTGTTTACACTTGTAATACCACTAGTGGCATAAAAATTGAATCTTAAATTTAATAAACTCGCATTAAAGTGCGTACTAAAAATTTAATCACTTTGATTTTTTGAAAAATTTATTGCAAATGATCTTATGAACTTCCATAGCTTTGCTGTGATAACTAACTACACCCTGATTAAAACATAAACACAAGAGGAAAGTTTCCTTTTGACTGATTTTATTGTTGTTGTTTTTGTTAATTAGTTTGTGGTGATGAGTATGGAGAGAAATAGAAAAGAAAAGCACTTTATTGGAATGAATTGCCTCAATTATTTTCAGTGTCCAAATTAATTTGGTAAAAAAAAATCTCAAATAAAAATAAAAATAAAAATAAAAAACAAAAAAAAGTTTTAGTGTTGTCTGTAATTGAATTGACTTAATGTGCGGCTTTAAATTAAAATTTTAAATGTGCAAAAGTTTGAGACCCGTATTTTAACGTACCTAACGCCCTGTAAAATTTAATTGCCTACAAATTATAATACAACTCTAATTCAAACATAGAGTTTGACGAGCCAACACGAATTCATTACGAGAACACCTGTTTTCAAACTTTAGTTAGTAGGGATTGATTAATAAATCCTGCACTTGTTGTTATTCTAATATTTGAATTCCCCAGATGCAAAGTGATTCTGTATGCACTTTCGTGTATGATTTGCCTCAGAATTACGCTCTCACCTTTGTTATTCATCACGATGATGAGAAAGGTGCAGCTTTTCCATTATCGGCTTCCACTACGATGCCTTTATTCGGGAAATTGAGGGTCCCATGGTGGAGCAATCAGCATCGGAAGAGAAGCTCCATCCACCGTACTTGGTTCTCTCGTCGAACTCATGTCTAAATTTCTTCTTTACAAAATTAAAATTACTACTCTACTTTAGTTGTATATTGTAAAACCCAACAAATCCTAAAGTTCGGTTAATCCAAACAGCTTCTTTAAAAAAATATATTAAAAATATTGTGCGAGTGTGATAATTGAGCACACATACTGTAACTGTGTATTCACATTTAAAACATCAAGAAACTTTTCAGTTTTACAAAAGTATTATTTAGCACATTTCAATCATTTTAAACTTACATTTTTACATCATGGTACTCATTATAACTAACACAATCCCAATTAAAAATAAGATTAACGAAGTTCTTCTGTAAATTTATGCTAAATTTAAATATTGTTTATAAAATTAAACATTAAACGCAATGTTATTGCTTTTCTAAGAAACTATACATTAATTGAGAATTGTTTGAGCCGTAAAATCAACATTTAAAAGTTTCACCTTTTCAATATTCATTAATTAATTGCATGTCAGCTAACACTAAAGGCATACGTCTATGCATTGCCATTCCTTCTAGTACAATCACATTGTCGGAAGCCTTATATAGATAAAATCAAAAATAACAACATAATTACAAAAAATGTAATAGCCACAAGTAGACACATAGCTTGGAGTTTTATAATAATTATCTTCTATAAAAACAATTCAAGTAAGTGAACCATCGTCTTTAGCTTAGGTACAGGATCCAGTCTGTGCAAGTGATATATTACCATTCAACATCAATTCGTCTAAACCATGATTAAAATGTAATGCTAAACTAATAGACTTTTATTTCAACCAATAATTTTGCGGTAGTTTTATGCAGCCATATGTTGTAGATCTGTTCTCATGATATCCCATTTATTACACAAGGGACTGTACACACTTTGAATTCGTTATATGCAATATTTACAGCTCATACGCTATTTCCATCCAATATTGTCCAATAGATATTGATGTATACATATTTAGTAAGGAAATGCCCAT
>JAQFZN010001122.1:0-18555 GCA_034687075.1 Geophilus carpophagus | reverse complement strand
TGTAGCAGTATTACTAAATCAACGAACACAAATAAATACATCACTAAAAATATTTATATAAATATATAAGTGGTGCAAATTACAAATAAGAAAATCATAAATTTTTCATTAAAAGCATGTTCTCTACCATAACATACACAAATGATTTGCTACAAACCTGCCAAATATTGATGGCAATGGTACAGGTAAAGGGCTCACAGTAACAGGAACAGGAACCGTTTGCTGTGGTAAAGGACCAAGAGTGATCAGTTGTTCAGGCAAATGTTTAAGTGGTTGAGTATTAGCATAATTTACTGATGGTGGTTGCATTAAAATTTCTTCAAGACTGTGACCCAAAGGATTGATTTTATCTATTTTTTATCCAATAGATAAATAGTATAATTTAGCTACGTATTCATATAAAATCTCTTATTAGACCTACTTGTCCGGTCATCGACAGGTGAAAAAGATGGTTCGGAACTGGAATCCGGTGGACTGTCTGGTAATAAATGGCTAAAATAAAAGAAAAAATAACTTTTTCAAATACAATATACTGTAATACATTTATATTGAATACTTATCATTAAAAATAAGTACTTTTCTCTATATAGGACTCATTGCCTTTGGGGTTTGATTGCTTTCAATTAATTTTATAGCTTGTATTGTTTTCAAACTGTGGAACTTGTTAGAAAATTATAGGCAGTAGTCCCAGTTTTATTTCCTGCACTACTTACCTGTGTAATATATATTTTTTGTTGATAAAAAAATTTAAATAACAAAAAAAAGGAAAAAAAGAAAAATTTAACCTTAACTTAATTAATCATTTAATCATTTATTATAAAGCTTGATTTTTTTTAGAACTAATTGCATAATTATACAATTTTTATAGTGAATTAGTAAACTATTGAGCTTAAGACTCGTAACTAGACATCAAACTTGTCACGTTGTCATTTAATCTTTACGTAATAACCTGACATTAAGTTTCGGTCCATTAACAGAGTATAGTAACGGATGATAAAACAAGAGGATGACTGTAATAATCAAACTACGTGCAAGTAAATGGATAAATGCTGACTCTATTTCTTTAAATGATGGCTCAAATCAAGCGGAAATAAATATAACAAGATAATACCAACGAGTAAAATGGAACATGTTAAATCGGAACCAGATAATTACTTAATTTTTTGTTATTTTTGTAATTGCAATAAATGAGTTTAAATATATGTATATGTTTATATAAACATATTTATGCTGAAATTATAGCATTAGCTTATTTTTTTATTATTTCCTTTATTATGTGCCACCATTGCCACATAATGACAGTTTGTTTACTGTTGCTAATATCCAATTATTCAAATGTCAATAAATGTTTTACCTTTACAAAGTCGTTAATTTTTTAATTGCATTTGGGTACAAGTTTTACAAAGATAATTGCATAACTTACCGTTGTACTGCTGCATAGTTTGAATTATATGCAATCACATTTTCCTTCATGTTTGAGGTTGATGTCACCCTGTTTTGATCATTTTCTACATTTTTTAGCGTTGAATTAACAATACTCTCAGTAAAATACCTGAAAAATTAATTTTTTAAAAAAATATTTTTAGTATTTTTAGAAAAGAAAAAAATGTATAGTTTGAAATTTACATAGTGTTATCTTCTTCATCGTTGATGTAATCTTCTAACTGACTAAAATCCAGTGCATCATTATCAATTCCACAAAAATCACCTCGTCCTGCAACAAAATTAGGGCGAAATAAAAGATAATTGCTGAGATCCATCAGTGAACATTGAAAGCGGAAAATTTTGTCGTATTTTTATGATCAAATTTCAACTGGTTGGGACAAGATGTAGGTGAGATTTATATTTTTATGTTTAGCTTCCAGCAATACTGTAGCGATTTAAGTTTTATAGCTTATTAACTGCATGTTCTATGTTGAAAATAAAAATAAAAATTTAATTTTTTTTTAAAAAAATGCATGCAGCAATATAATCAAAAACTTTTATTATTGTTTTGTATTATCAGAGAAGTGAATTGGAAGAGTTGTTTATTATGTGAAAGCAAATGTCAATTGTGAAAGAAATAAGAGTGTATTGACATTGGAAGAATTAAAAAAATATATTGAAAAGTGAAAAATATTTTTCTAAAAAGATTAAAATAAAAAAAATAAAAATAAAAATATTGTGAAATCCGAATTGAATAAGTAACAAAATGCTAAAAAAAAGTTATCTAATAATGCATCAATGTTTTGAATTTTGTAGAGCAGGAAATGAAAATTTAAAATTCAGTTTTAGTTTTTATTTTACAGAAAAAAGGATTTTAAAATTTTCTGTCTGGCTTTTTTATATATAAGTCGAAAAAAATACAGCTAAAAAGAAAATTTTCTTCATTTCCTTCTCATTTCTCATCTGCATTGAACTATATCAACTTGCCATTGTTTTTTAGGTCAAATATTATTTCACACCTCACTAATCATGTGACAAATCACGTGACAAAGACGTGAATAAGGACAAATGAACAATTCTACAATTTATTTGCTTTTCAATTCTGCCATTGTTTATAATTAACCTAACTAATTTTGATTATCAAACCGATCAGAAAAACTTACTCTTAAATTAAAACACAAGAGGCAATTTACACATGCCTTCCATTACAAAAAGCAAAACAAAAAACATTTAACAGTCACCTTTTACCCTACACATTATAATTACATATATATATATACAAATAAAAACCAGAAAAACCCCAAAAGTATGTCTGTTTAAACTAAAACCCATAATTACTTCTATTCACACACTTTCTCTAAGGACATTGAACTTTTTACGTATTTAAAAAAGAAAATTTGCTCCAACCACCCACAAAAACAGTGAAAGCTAAAAAAAATTGGCACAGAAAATGTGTCACTTCCTACACTTTGGTAATTTTTTTTGGATTTTTATTATTTTTCTGGTCATAAACTAACCTTCATGTGAATTTAATCATAACAATAAACCCCACCCTTAACTCTATCCTACATAATTTAACCTTGTATAAAAATTGATTTTGATGTTTGCAAAATTGCACTTTCACTTGCCAAAGTAGAAAAAATAGTAATAAACACAAAAGTCTAAGTGGGCCACACTCACTGCACCAATGCACAAACAAAAGCCAAGCAAATGCACTTGGAATTGGTGTAATAACAATGTTGCATTCAATACAATACTGTGTAAGTAAAAGTCACAAGTCCTTGGCAACATTCTACTAATCTAGTTTAAGGTTTTGAGTGGTTGTTATACTTTTTTGGTTCTTAATTATTACTCTTTTATTCACCATTTATTACAAAACAATTAAATCATTTTGTTTAATTGATATTTATTAAAGATTTCAATTTTACATGCATTTTTTTAAATTTCAGGTATCAATGTTTACGATTTTAACCTTTGTAATTTGTGTTGAGTCACAACTCATAACTGACCACCCCTGAGTCATTCTGACTCAACATAACTGACCCCAGAGTTAAAATTTGCATAGGGAAAACAATTACTAGCATTGTAATAGTTATATTAATATTTTATTGTGTTACATATTTGTTTATTTCTTTGAAAATGAGATTCAAGTGTTTAATAGACACCAATACCGAGAATGTAAATAATAACATTAACTCAATAAACGTTTAAAAATTGTTAGATCTATTACAACATGCAGAGTTAAATCATAAGGATATAAAAAAATTTAATTAATTAGATAACATCACTCATTATCATACCATCATCTAATTCATAAAATTAAATGATGCAATAAGGTAAAGAGGCTCAAATTAAATGCGCCTAGTTAATGTTAAATTAATTGCATAGTGACTCACCAGAAGCAGAAGAAGCAACCTGACTTTGAGTTTGTCCCATACTTTGATCATATTCAGTGGAAACTTGGTTGGGATTATTATTAAATGGATGATAAGACTGCAATTCGGACTTCTCTGCATTCATCATGCTTCATAAGTTGATGTCAAACAACATTACACTCAAACTAAGTGCTTTTCAAGCAAAGGACAAGTAGATTGAAAACTCTCTCTCTGTGTCTCTGTCTCTTTTGTTACCTTTACTCTAAACTACTACAACTGATGAAGTTGTAGTAATATTTCATGCACAGGTAGTCAACCAAAACTGCAATTATACTGTCCTAGTTTAGTTCCCATGGCAACCAAATAGCTCAAGACATATTGAACATTTTTCTCATTGGTTTTTGTCAAGATTTTTGTTTTTCCGGATTATCTCAATGAATGAATGAGCAGTTATTATAGGGCTGTACAACTAGGACTTGAACACTTAACACTTTTTGCTTTTTCTTCTTGTGTGTTCAGTTATACTTTTTATGTGGCAGTTAAATGTTGGGAATATGGTTTCTGTTTTTAAAAAATTGATTGTATGTTTGTGTTTTTGACTTGTTTAGAGATTTTTTTGCAAGATTGGAACTGAAACAAAAGTGAAATGATTAAATCAGATCAGATTCTCTTTTATTTTCTGGTAAAAAATCTCTTCAGAATCAATCAATCTTTTATTTACATAAATGATCTACTAAAAGATTAAATTCAGTTTTTTAATATAGATCAAAAACTTGACTGCTTATTTTCATGCCACATAAATTGATAAAAGCATCACATACTAACAACTTTTCATTCAGCACTTGATCATGAGTCATCTCATTAAAAATAAAAAACTGGAAGTTAAATTTGTTTTTAAAAACTTTTTCAATATTCATATATCATTATAATGCAGATTTTTTTTCCATTAGGAAAATAAGATAGCAGAAAATTTCGTAATAACTTAATATCATGCTTTACCTATATATTTTTCCTTTAAAAAAAAATGAAAATGTCACACATCTTTAATATAAAAAAAACTCATTTATTTATATATCCTAATGCTTATAATCTCAGCTTTCTATTTAGTCATGACTGGTCTTTCCTGAATTGAAGAAGAGTATTTTTAGAGTTTTAATTTAGAAAACAAGTTTATCTTTAAAAATAAATAAAAAATATTTTTCTTTCGTAAAAAAATTTTGAATTTTTTCATTTCCATACAAATTGATCTTATAAGGCATAAAAAAAAACTTAGGCAATTTTCTATACTTATTTAATTTCTTTTATTTTTTACACTTCTGATCTGCTAACCCTAATAATAATTCAATAGCTAATATATCATTTACTGGCAAAATTGAGTGGCTATAGATCATAATAGACATTATCTGTTATCCTTACCACCTACAACTACTAAAGCAAAACATAACACCTCTTAAATAATTGTTTATATATGGTAATAAACATACCATATATCAGTTAATCTTTTGTTTAAATTATGAGTTAAAATTTCAAGGCTTCACTTTCGCTTTTTTTTATATATATAAATACTGTAGTGTATTTATATAAATTTTCTTTTAAAAATAGTATAAATAATTATCAACTTTTTTTAGCAACTCCAAGAAGCAGTTCTATCTGAAACCTGTATAGGTATTGCAAAATAATTAAGTAAAAAAAAGTTATAAATGTTTATGTAATTTAATGTATTTAAAAAAGAGTCGTTGAATTAAAATGGCGAAACACTTTCTCCGAATTTTCATCATTGATCACTGATATTTATTTTTAAAATTGTTTTTTGTTAATTTATATCACTGATCTGAAATCTAATTTTTTAAATATTCCATGTCAAACTGCATATTGCAACAGGTGTTTCATGTTCACTAACTCGACGAACGTGATTAATTTCAAACATCGAACTCGGAACATCGATCCTTAATCCCGGATCAATAACCTGACGTCAGAAACAATCACTAACGTACAATTTATTTGGTCTTATGTGACGCAATCAACTCACTGAATCAAAACAAACTCATAAAGGTGTTTTATTTCTCATGTGTCATGTTTCAAACTCCTTTAAAAGCTTTTGAAGATTAAACCAAGTTTTAAAAAAGTGAAATGAAATGAATCTATTTTTTAAACGAAATTTATTAAGTGAATTGCGCAATTCAAGGTCACACACCTTCCCTGCGGCCTTTTTAACAATTACCTGGGTCTATGTGAATATCATTAAAATGTTTGAATTTACCCCAAAACATACACAAGTGTGCTAAATACATTTTAAAAGCTGAATTATATACAGAAACAACTATTAATCACCACAACTAGCTTTTTTTAATCATTTTCCCATCCCGTAAAAAAAGCAGTAATAAAAAATATCAAAAGTTCACAGAAACAATTTTCTCATTTGATTTCAGTTTAGCTTAATAAAGTTTAAATAAAGTTTAAAAACATTTAATAAAATATTTATTGCTAATGGAAAATGGAATCTTTTACAATAAATCACACACAAACACCTGTTTTTTCAACTTTAAAATAGAAATCATCATCACCTGTATGATTATGATAAACAGTTCTTACCTAAAACAGCTTGCAGTGCCTGATCTTCACCTACTACATCCATTTTGTATCAAATTTAGCCATTGAGCACATAAAAATAGTTATAAATTGAGCAAAAGGTTTATGTCCACTTCACTCAAATCTCAAATACACGGATAAAAACTAATCACTTAATCATTTCAGGGTAACTTCCCTGAAAGAATTTCTATCTCACGTGACTGACCTTGCTTCAGGCGTAATCGTCTGCTGTTTGAAAAATCTACTACTACTTTTTCCCTTAAACACTTTTCCTGTAACATACAAATTGCAATGAATTAGTGTGAATAATAATAAAAAAAAGGTTTAATAAAAACTAGCTTTCCTTTTTGTCTTCAAATTGTGGCCCTTTTTCTTAAATTTCTACTTTATTTTGCTTTAAAATAGAAGTAAATTCATTAATTAGTCTATTTTTCTATTCTGTTTGCCCTTACTACTTAATTAAACAGATGCTTGTCTTGTAGATGCAAAGTGGTAGAATAAATTGCATTTTATAACACGTTTTAAAAGTTTGTATACAGTATAATGTCAGAATATAAGAAATTAGATTGTGAGTCAATTAGCCAGAATAAAACAATACAAATCCCTTATCTTTACACGCAAGCAATAATAAACCAATATGTGACACAATTTCAATGCATTAACTTTAATTTCGAAGTGATATTTAAAATACACTGTATGATACAGTATATATTTCAATAATCCATGTTTCAAATGGTAATCTTCTTTCGAAAACAAGCAGCGCTGACTAGTGGTAACGCATGTAAACTGGTCATCAAAACAAATTACATATTTAAAATTTTCTAAGTGTTAATTTCTCATACGACATTGCCGAATTCAATGTACCCTAACCCATAAGCAACGAACTACCTGCTATCTGAAAATTATAAATAAAACTGAGTTTTTTTTTCTATTTTTTTTATAACAAAGTGTAATTTTTGCGTACGTACCACTGTCTTGAAAATCAGTAAAATATTGATACAAAAATGACGAAGTAATTCGTTCCCTTTGAGATTGAAATTGAAATGTAATATAAATTTCAATTTTTTTGTCTTTATGACAATATATGATAAATAATTAAACTGCAATGTCTTCCCCTTCCTGAACAAAGATGTGACCTGGGGGCAAGGTAACATTGTTTTTGACAGGTGACAATTTAATAACTTCCCTATTCTATTTCATCAAATCAAAACACATCGCATTGTGTTTTCAATAACAATTTAAGCAGTGAAAATAAATACTAACTTCCAGTCTTGAGCTCATCCAACTACCAGATTTGTCAAGATGCAATTCAAACAAATGCAGGTAAAAACAAAATATATTTGTAAATACTTATAATCATACATCCATACAACATTGTTACATTTCCAGTTACTTGTTGTATTCACCATTTGCTATTTATTTATCAATACTTCAAGCGAAAAAACAAACGGAAGAAATTTTTTTCCACAGCGTAAAAACATAAAGCGTATTGATAAGTTCTGTTTATGCTATTTTTGTGTTTACAACACAGTAAACAAAAAGCAAAAGCAAAAACAGAAACTTTAGATAGGAGTAGTTGCTTTTTCTGTAATGCAATCTGATTATTAATTATATTTTCCTATTAGGTCTACCACTTTATACCATTTTCAATTTTCCCAATTCCCCTTGTACTGGAAACAATGGTTTTAATACTGGTGTATGTTTAACTGGACCATATTGTAGAATAGCAGGTGGAACACCAATAGGCAGATGTGCAAGCAACTTTGGAGTGTGCTGTTTGAGTTAATAAATTCAAAAAAGTTGACATAATTACTTCTTGCAATTATTTTTTAAATATTCTTTTAAAATTGCAGTTTCCAGAACTTGTGGAAGTACAACACGGTCTAATAATACTAATTTCCAAAGCCCAAATTATCCTATACCATACGATCAAAGTGGTACTTGTTCATTGAATGTTGTGAAAAGTCAACCTAATATCTGCCAAATAAGACTTAACTTTTTAGAATTCAGGTAATTGTAGAATGCTAGAATTAAATTGATCATGAAATGATGCACATGTTTGAGTAGATTGGCCCCACCAAGAGATGGCCAATGTCTGGAAGATTCTTTCACAATAAACTGTGATGGCAGCTCTGATATTCCTACACTGTGTGGAAATAACACTGGCCAACATGGTACCATAATTACCTTTTAATGTAATTCAAATGCAAATATTCAATATTCTTTTTTCCATTTCTTTTACAGTGTACATTAATTTTCCACAAAATGTTGTTTCTTGTTCATTAAATTTGATCACCAATGGAGATTTTGAAAGAAGTTTTAATATTCAAATACAACAAATTCCATGTACAAGCAATGCCTTAGGTACAAATTAACTAAATCAATCATCCATTGGCTTGTTTTGTGAGAATTAGTATTATTTTAGTTACATAAAATTATTTTAAAGTTAATTAATACAAGAATTTAAATATTTCTCACATAACAAAACAGATATTATCTACTGAACGATTTATTATTTTAAAAGAAATCTTAATTTCTAATTGATTTTTCATAGCTCCATCTGGTTGTTTGCAATATCATCGGTCAATAACAGGAACCATACAAAGTTTTAATACAGATTCAACTCCAAATACCGGTATTACATATCCGCTTGGACTGAATTACGGTATTTGTATTCGACAAGATTACGGATTTTGTTCCATTCAATATTCCGTCAGTCCAAATAACGGATATTTTCAAATGGATTTTTTGGAAAATCAAAATATCACAACTTCGTGCGATGATTCATTGATCATTCCTAAGGCAAATCCACAAGTGACAAGATCAGAGGATCGTTACTGTGGAACTAATTTTCCAGTTCTCACAAGTACAAAATCGTTAATAAGTGTAATATTTGATTTATGAATTTTTTAAACTAAATTTTTAAGGCTCTGCACATCCGTTTGCTGTTTATGTAACCTCAGACGATGATCCACAAGGAGGTCAAGGGTTTCGCTTGAACTTTCTTCAAATACCTTGTAGACAATAATTCAAGTGTTGTATTGTAAACAGTAATAAATTATTTCATTCTTTGGTAGTTGGGAACTTTTAATTTTTGTTTTCGACGGGTTGCATCAATTGTAGTGGTGTTAAAACTTGAACGACATCACCACCAACATTGACTAAACATTGGCCCTACACAGTAGATTATTCATCAACATTCTTAATATATTTTAATTTAAAATAAAATTTATTACTAACTTGATTTTTATGAGGATTGTGGAGCAAAACACATTCGTTCATAAAATAAGAGACGAGAGCATTTCCACCAAGAGCAGCAACTTGAGCACGAATAACGGCAAGAACTTCGGCTACAAAACTCTGTACGAACCCACCAAATCCTCCATTCTGTAAAATAATAATAATCAATTTTAAATTGAAATAAATAAAATAAAAAATTAAATACCTCTCTAACACTTGTACTTTCCCTAATAAAGAAACAATTTAAATTTCCTAAGTATTTATCGACTGATGAACCAGGAACGTATGATAAGGGAGTAATATCAATACCAACTCGATCTCTGTTAGTTGTCTGCATAAATTAATATTATTAACATTAATTCAAATTAAATTAAATTTAATTTAATAAATTTACATGATATGTATATTTTCGTTTTATCTTCAATTTGTTAGATGATTGTTGTTCAACTTCTATTGGAAAAATAAAATCTAATTCTGGATTACATGACGCTATATTTTGAAAGAATTTTATTGGTTAATTTTCAGATTTTTTAATGCTGTTATCAGTGTTTTTACGATTCTTACTTGATTCAACTTGGCTCGT
Organism: Geophilus carpophagus; assembly: GCA_034687075.1. Lineage (NCBI taxonomy): Eukaryota > Metazoa > Arthropoda > Chilopoda > Geophilomorpha > Geophilidae > Geophilus > Geophilus carpophagus. The sequence continues at coordinate 8,343 of JAQFZN010001122.1, read as the reverse complement.
TTTGCATGTTTTTGCAACTGGTTCACCAACACCAACTGCAATTCCGAATGCTGTAACCTGAATTTCATCATCTTCTGGTAATTCTACCATGAACTGAAGATTGCAAATAGCGCATGGAATCATTTTACGTAATTTAAAAAACAAAGACTGAATTATATTATCGAGATTTTGCGACAATTCTCTACATGATGTCGTTCCGGTAGGTAAATGTGAGCGCCATATTCGGCAAAATGTCTGCCAAAATAAAATAAAATCGAAATTATTAAATCAATTTTCCAAAAAAATAATAAATTCACAAACACTCACTTGTAAATTTCTAACCAAATTATCAATCCCAGGAACAGTTTCGATATTAACAATTTCAAAGCCGTTTGGTGTAGATGGATCATTCAAAAGACACAATATATCCACGTCCTCTGAGTCATCCATTTCAAGCACACAAGCATCTTTGTTTCCCATAGAAAGATCTAATTCAGGCATATCATCATTCGAATCCTCATCATCGTCATCCTTCTGTACAATTTGCTGCTCCTCTTGTAACTAAACAATATAATTACATTAATATTTTAAATTTTTAATTAAAAATAAATAAATTACAGGTGTAACTTCCAAATTATACGACACCCGATTTTTATTTGCTATATCTAGAATTTGTTTTTGAAAGTCTTCAAGATGGTGAGCATCATCTGTAGTCTGAAGAGAAAAATCATAATAAAAATAAAAATGAAAATAAAAGTTAGATAATTTACTTCTCAATAAACAACTACTCATTTTACCTTTACCTTTCCCCATATTATTTTAGGCACTTGAGATGGTGGAAGAGCTGTCAAATAAACTGCAGTTGCAGTCTATTTTCCAAATTAAAAAAAAAATTATATATATACATAATTAATTAAAATCTCATAATCTTTTACTTACTGCAATAGCAATAAGAGCTTTGGACCCAACTGTAACTTGTACTTTAAGGCCAAAAAGCGCATTCATACCCTTAACTTTAAGCTTATTCAAAAGTTGACGATGAAGTTCATATTGTAAAAATGGTAAACTCTAAAAAATATATTTTATTCAAATATAACACAATTAAAACAAAAAAAATTGGTATTCGTTTACATCACTTATTTCCTTAGCGTTTGCTTCTCCTTTACTATCTTTTTTAATACGACAAACTCTAGCTTGGATTAGACATCCTTTGCCTGTGATAGGAATTCCAATAGGAGGTACAATAGTTGCAAATAAAACGTCAGGAACTTTTCCTTTTCTACATTAATTTTTTCAAAATAAATTATTTGTTAATTTATTTAAATAAAATTATATATTGTTTACCTACAAACTGCACATCGAGATAAATTAACTGGAAATGGTATGCTGGATTCACTATATGGAATGTGACATACATCACACAGTTCGTCTCTATGAAATTAAGTTATATATAAATTCGCAATGTCTATTCATTTAATTCCACCTATCAGCTAAATTTTTTCTTTTATTCCACTCCATTTCTTTTTTCTCAGCCTCTGGTTGATGCACGGAAACAATTGCAGCAGTTCCACTCGCAGATAAGATACATAAATCATCACTAAATCATTTTTTCAAATTTAATTTAAAAATAAATAATTTTTAACGTTTATACCAAATGCTTGTTGATTCTGTGTAGCCTAACACTACATTACATCCAAGTGATCGTGCGTGAGAACGTATCTCCATCCTTATTTCCATCCACCAAGCATCTCGAGCTTCAGGCTCTTCTAAATTATAATAATAATAATAATTAATAAATTATAATAATATTTTAATTAAAAAATATCTATACCTGGATTATTAATTCTACCTAACAATTTAACAGAATTAGATGAAACAACACCACCAAGATGATGTACAAAACCGATTGGGAATTGGGACAAGGTAAAAAATGGATATTCCTTAAGCAAAAAATTGTTTAACAAAATTATAAATTAATGCATCTCAATTTTAAACATCACCTTACATTTTCTGTATGCAAAAATTGCTTCGATATACTTCTTACACCCAATGATTCCATTACAGGTCCTGATTGAAAATATATTGTAAAAAACAAATTTTTATTTATAATTTCTTATTTACAATCTCTTACCCTTTGCAACAATATTTAATTCAGAATCAGATAAGCGACGAGACACACAAGACACAACATTCTTTACATTGGACTTTGGATTTGGAGATCCCACAGCTGTATCTTCAGGAATAAGAGACCTGTGGCAAAGAGGGGATTTTGAAATGCTGCTTGATGCTACATGATCGGACGGAGCAGATCCATGAAGCACGGTGTTTGGAAGAGAACCAGTTGGACTAGTTGGAGCTGAATTGTATCTACCACTACTGCTACTGCTAGGATACGATGCAGGATTAGGAATGAGTGCGGTTATTGAGTCAGGAAGAGGGATCGGAGGACTGGAATTATCCCTTGCACTAGGCGAGGAATCTGGAATAGTATTAGCGTCATCAGAGCTGACAGATTGCGATCTGTGACGGCGTTTATTTAAACGAGTTGTAAGGGCTGAAATGCGGGATTTGGTTAGAGGTGTAAGAGAGAGCCGAGGAGAGGTAAAGCGACGCGATTCTGAAAATTTATTCACTGGAGATTTGGCTGCAGGTGCAGTGCGAAATGTGGGGAATCGGAATGAGGGATCCTGGATGGTTAACCTAAGTGAAATAAAAATGTGTTAATATCAAAAGGATTTTAAGCATTCGCACTAATCTAAAGTTAAATACACATAGAGGTATAAAGAGTGAAGAAAGGATGTGAAATTGACAACGATCGTGCTCGCGACGATGACATAGGACGACATTTTTATTGCTGTTCGATTCATTTTTTGTTTTAAATATCGAATCAAATTTTTAAAATAAATTCAATATAAAACAATTAACAATAATAAGCTGAGGAAAAAATACAAATAGTACAACAGCCCTCTTTTAATAAAACTGAGGAACATCAACTCACTCTCGGGAACCATCTTTGTTTGGTGAAGGAGAGAAACAAAGTGAATCTTGAGTTTGACGAATTAGTGTTACGGCCGTACCAATACCTCGTACCACAATACCAGATTCGCCTTCAAGATCAAATCGAAGTTGGTAACCTATAACTGCATTACCTCCTAATTCTACTGATTTTAAACCGATTTTTCTTTGAACTTCTCCTAAAATTTCAATTTTATTCATTTAATAAATTAATTTTAAATAATAATATTTTGGTTTATTACCAGATAATTTAGAGAATAACGTTTGTCTTGCTTCGTTTGATGCTCTTGGTGTTCGTATTTTATCTATCCATTGATATTCCGGATCGTCATTAATGACTAGTTCTTCAACAAAACCATGAAAAGCATAAACTAAGAAACCTTGAGGAATGCATGGACCTAAATAAAGAGTTTAAAAACAAATTTTTATCTAATAAAATTATTCATTTTTTCAATTCTCACAACAAAAAAATTGTACGCCACACGAAGATTGCCGGAATCGATTAAAATCAGAAAAAAGATCAACTTTAACCGCTATATTTATTTCACCACGAATACCTAAATATAAAAAAAAACATATTATTTAAAGTATGTATACATAATTTTATAAGTTACCATGCATTGTGTCAAAAATTGGTATCCAACCAGCCATTATTGACCCAGCATTTTGTGGTAATAATAAAGGGCCTAAATCTATATAAACTCTTCCTATAGAATCATTTGCACTGTACGTATCATAGTCCATTATTCTACAAATTTAAATATAACAAATATATTAGTGTTAATATATTTTCTCTTATTCAAAACATTAATTCACCGAATTTGTAAAGGTTCATCTTGTAATTCTAAATCATCTACCTAAATCCATACAATTATTTTTCTTTATGGTTAATTTATTAATATTAATTAAAAATATTCATTTTATTACTTCAAACTTAAACCAATCTGTATTCCAAGTGGGATTTAAAGTCTTACGACATACTTCCGTTTTGTATGTTGTATTTCCTAGTTTAATCTGCAAAAAATAGAAATAGATAAATTCATTTTACCAAATAAAAGCATTAAAATTGTTATATTACTTCCACATAAGCATCGGATGTTTCACTTGATTTATCCATCACTGGTAAATTTCTGCCAGCAAAAATCCGTACTTTAACTTTTCCAGGCATTTTGACTGTGTTGAATTAGTTTAAATGAATAATTTTCGATTAATCTTCAGTAATGTTGAATGATGACATCTGTGAAAGGGAATGAGCAGCTCAGAGAAGAAAATAAACAACCCGCCATATTGGCGCATGGCGGCCTTTGACCCTTAAAACCTTGTGGCGCTGGTGTTTCCCGTACATCAGACAATCGGAAGGGGATCTGTCGGATGTTTGAAAACCGAGAGTTGGATGATCTTAAATAATCTTTAATTTAAAAAGTTTAATAAAATTTAAATCATAAAAGCGGTAAAAATCCACATTTTACAGCAAATGTTTTGTTTATTTCTTATTGAGCTATAAACCAAGAGAAAATGGTTCTATAATTTTGCCACTAGATGCTGCTGTATCTTAACCTTTGTTGTTCGAATCTTGTCAAATAAAAAGTCAAATATTTCCACTTTTTTTTAATGATGCATTTTAATAAGTGGTACACAAAGTTTGGAGTTGATATCTAGTTAATATTATATTCACTCTATGGTGTCCATTTTTTACCTTGACATGTGGGTACCTTACGACAAGATGGCAACAGTAGACACAGTTTCGGTAGAGAATAAAGAAATATGAAGAAAAATAAAAAATTTAGACGACGATTGTGTTCGTAGTTGAAAAGATAGTAGGAATGACTACTATTGATTGAATAAATGAATGCAATGTGGAATATTTTAATGAAACGTGTAGGGTTAAATTAATATTTCGAATCGCATCAGAAATTGAAACTTTAACCCGTAATTTAAATTAGCACCGTCTAGTGCGTACATTAGCCGTAAATAAAGTGTTACAATTCCATGAGCAGGTGTGGAGGAGATATGTCGTCAGTGCGAGGGCGCTCGCAAGTGCACCACCTTCCAGAATTTTCAGCAGGCACCAATCTAAAATAAAATTTAATACGTTCAACCAAATGTGTTTTTTATAAATCATAAATTAAAACTGTTGTAAATTGAAATAAAAATTTTTTTAAAGATTTGAAATAGATTGTTATAATTGTAATGACAACATTCTTACAGCACAGAATTATGGTTAATGTTTTGAAATTAATATGGCGATCTAAATCGATCATTGTGCTATCATCGTGATTAATTTAATATGGTAAATTCGAAAAAAAGTAAGGTAATTGTTTTAAAATTTCACCAAAGAGTATATTTTTAGTTCTAGAGATCGAAATTAGTAACGTAAATTGTATTAAAGAATGGTTCTTACTGGAGTTTTCGTTACCATTTTCCTTATTTATTAAGTAGGTAAAATTTAAATCAATCTGAAAAACAAATAACGTAAGTGTCACATTTTATATAGCTTTGTCTTCAAATCTAAAATATTTATAATGGCAAAAATTTGTTTGTTTCTTATTATTGTTGGTATGTTTATAGTCTACAAAAATTGTGGATGTTTTAAATATAACAAATTTGAAAAAGGTTGTATGTATCATTCAATAATTTAAACGAGCAAATAATAATATTAGTTGATTTAATATTGAGCTGAATTACAGATGCGAGAAATAAAACTGCCGAACATCTGCTTTACGGTTCAATGAGTAGTTTACACATGTGGCTATATTCAAATATGAGAAGAATAGATGAAAAATTAAACAGTCTTCGCACAAATAGTACGTTCAAGTTTGATGTAATGATGTACACTTTGTATAGAATGGTGACATCGCAGAAAGAGGAAGTGAAAAAGCATGAACAAGTTATTAACAGATTAACAACAGTTGTCTCTTTATTAAATACAACTGTTCAAAGTGCTTATCAAACCCACCTAAACAATTCTAAATTAATAAAAAAGTTATATAAAATTATTCAAGAGCAAAGAACAAAACGACATACGTCATGGAAAAAATTAAATGAATTTGCAAAAATGAATAATGTTTAAACTTTATCATATTTTCAATTTTGTTTTTTAATAAAAATTTCAATTTTTCTCAGTCTTCAATTGTAAATCTTACTTATGTGACAATAAAAACAACAATTGTGCTTTGTTAAAAGCATCACAATACTTTGGCACCATTTAATGTTTATGCCTAAGTAAATCATTTATTTCTTGCATTTAATCTGGTTATAAAAATTATTCAGAATTGCAACTGATCAGCGTAAAAATGTTGCTCAACTAAACCAGATACACTATTGATGATCATTTTGTTAGTTCCAAAATATGTCTTAAGTTTACAATTAAATCCAAATTTTGTAAGTCCTCTGAAATTATTATTATTTTTTTTTTGAGGACTGTATGATGAATACCCTATTTTATGTAATTTGTATTTTTTTGATGATAACACCAAATTTAAACAATGGATTAGGACCATTTAAAACTAAGAAGCCAGACATTCCTACCTCAAATACTAGTAAGTAAAAATTTAAATTAAATTAGAAATTGAAATGGAATAATGTTATTTATTTCATTTTAATTTTACAGATGACGACAGTGACAAACTTCTTCAACAGTCTGTTAATATGCTAAAAAAATGGCTGACATTCCAAACGAGTAAACTTTTTGGTAAAATAGTTCAAGTTGACGGTAGTTTAAATCGGAAGCTATTTGATTCACAGCAAACAAATTTATACAAATTTGATGTGATATCAAATTCTATTGCTAGTTTTCAACAACATCTTACAGAATGTAAAAAAATACAAAAAGTCGTGCAAGAGCAAAAGGATGAAGTAATCAGTTACATGCAAAATATTCGCACTGTATCGCAAACTATTGACAAACTCGAAACCCAAATGACAGTAAACAACCAAACAGTTAATTTTCACTTAAACGCTATTCAAGACATGTTTGATAATGTGAACAGGATTTTGCGAGAATTTCACAAATCGGAAGAAGAGTTTAAGGAATACCAAGTGAAAAGCGCAAATGAGCAAGGTAACATTAACTCGAAAATAAATCAACACGAAATGGTGATTGGTAAGTTAATGGATAATGCTGCAAGTTCGTGTCAAAAAGCCAACGAAATGCAACAAAGTACACAGCGGAGTGTCGACGTGTTGATCAAACAAGTTTCTACGTTAAAATTGCAATTGGAAAATCACAAAGCCACCACTAAACAACAGTTGCATGATCAAGCGGAACAATTTAAACATGAGATTAATAGTCAAATAAAGAAAACGACCGAAGAGTTGTCAGCTATGAATTTGAGGTTCACTACAAGTATTGATGTTTTAAATAATACTCTGGGTGAAAAACATCGATTGTCTGAGAGCCATTTCGAGTTTCTCAATAAATCAATTAAAGCCATTATTGATGAATTGGCCACAGTGAAAAATGATGATCGAAAAGTACATGAGTATCAGGATAAGATCTTAAAGGAATTGATTATTCAAAAACAAGAAATCAACAAACAAGCAGGAGTTATAAAGACAGTTAAAAATGATGTTGATGTTTTAGTTTCACATGGGGGATACAAACCGCCAATTCAAAGTGATCGCACACATCCGATTCGTCGAAATGTGTGAATATTGTTCATTGTGAAATTACCTATAAAGAAATAAAAATTTGAAGTTTGTGTATTGCTGTTTTATTATCTTTAAGTTTTTTTTATAAAACAGTCAAAGAATTATTATGCGTTTATTGTTTCAATATGCCAAAGCACAACCATCGCATCTAGGATCACTTGCACCCCAGAGTACTCGAGAATCATCGCAAATATTATCATTTGGATTCTTCCACCATGCTCCTCTAGTTATAACATGTCCTCTTCCAAACTGAAGTCTGTTCCAATTAGTCATTAGATCAGAAACTGCATGTCCTTTACACTCAAGTGCTTGTGCAACTTGAGGAAGTATGCCTTCTTCTAAAAGAACTGGTCCAATTTCAGAACTAAAATGTTCATTTCAGTAAAAGAACAAATGTATTAGAATCTAACTACAAAACTCTGACTGTAATACTTACTTTTGTTGACGATTTGGGTTTTCAGGGATAATAAAAATGCGCGAAGCATTAAGTGAATCTTGAGGCGTCATATTAAATTCCAACATGTTTAAAAGCACTTGAACATGTGCTTGTGGTTGAACATAACCTCCCATTATTCCATAACAACATAAAAGTTCACCAGTTGCATCATCTGTTATCATTGCTGGGATTATTGTGTTAAACGAACGTTTGCAAGGTCCAATAACATTAAAATGGTTTGGATCCATGCTGAAAAATCTTCC
>JAQFZN010001121.1:0-18556 GCA_034687075.1 Geophilus carpophagus | reverse complement strand
GCACTTGTATCTGAAAACCCATAAAAACTTTTATCAGAGTCATAAAAGATATCCACTATTTCATCAAAATTGTGACTTTCATCACTTGATTCAATAATGTACATATGGCGTATATAGCTTGCGGGTTATACACGTGAGTGGGTTATATACGTATGATTTTACCAAATCATAAAAATTCATCGGTTATACACGTGTGCGTGTTACATAGGAGTGCGTGGTATATACGTGAAAATACGGTAATGCAGACATGTGGCAATCGCGTGCAACAAACTACAACTCTCTTAAATAAGGCATTTGACATTTGTGATATTTGTCACCATTATTGGCATTTCACACTGGTTGGGAAGTATATTTGGAGAGTTAAATATTTTAAAAACTTTATTATAATTAAAAATTTCCTTTCAAAGAATATTTTTTTTAATGTGAACAAATTGTGCACTTTATATCTTACATAGAAAAGAATTTTTCTATACAATTAAACTGATAATGGTGGCGCCATCTATTGCCTTTTCTACAAGTTAAAACCCCTTTTGAATAAATAAATAAAAATAGCACAGAACTAGTTCAACTTTAGTTCAGTGAGCTTCCCATATGCAGTGCAAGAGCACTTGCCTTTCATGGAATATAGCTGTGATTGAAAACAGACCTTGTTGGTTGGATTTGGTTACACAGCTGTGTTTTTCCTGTTTATAGCTTTTAACTATTTTCTTTGAAATGAAAATTGGAAATAATTTTATTTTCATCTCATTTTCAAAAATATATAAATAAGTATTAGCTACATTTAGCATTTGATTATTTTCAATTTGTGCACTTCCAACTGTGTCAACATGAGTTGCATTAAAAACTGAATTATCTTGATTATTTTCCTTATACAAAGTAGTAAACATATTAAATAATCAAGTAAATGAAAATGCATTCAAACTTTGCTATTGTTGTTGTTTCACTTCTAACCTAGATTCTACAGATAGTAATTGTGGTAAATTAGCTCAGAATAAACAAGTATAAATAGAAAGTGGTTTCAGTTTCAACGCAATTTCTTCAAGATAAAGTTACTTTTATATTTTATCAGCAATTTCTTAAATATGGCGAAAAGTTTGTAAAAGTTGAGCAAAAATATAAAGGATTTTTCTGTTTAAAAGTGTAAAAATTGTTTTTGTTGGGTCGAATTGACCCTGGTTAGATAGAAAGGTTAACTGTGGTCATGTTTGAGGTATTTTGAAAGAGGGTTCGTGAGACATTCTCTTTATTTTTCTCTAGAATAACTATAAAAAGGGCGCTGGGAAGAGAGAGATAGCTTGTTTATTTATCCATTAGAAAAAGCAGGCATCTGCAAGTTGAAGTAGAAGAAATTGTCAAGATGGTTCCATTATTTAGAGTAGTAGAAGGGAGTGATGGGAAGTTTATTTTTAAAGGGAAGAGAAAACTTAGTTTAATATTTAACTAAAATGGCCTTTTAGTATGATGTTTATACATTTTTACTAAATACATTTGCATTTCTATTTAACCAAAGTGATGGGAAGAATTTTTATTAAGATTTTTATAAAAAAAAAATTTATTAAAAGCTTTCTTAGCACATCACATTTGTTTGTTTACAAAGGGAACGTGTTGAGTGAATGTAAGAGCCAGTTAAGGCCATATGGCCACCATCTCATCATGTTGATGGCTGATATTTTTTATGTGCATCCTCCAGTTTTAAATGTATGTAGATCATGATGATAGGAAGCTTTCTAGGCTGCATTACAATTGATTTTGATTTCAATCTGATGATTGTAATGTCAGTTTGTATAAAAATTGTTTACATGGAGTTTTTCAATGGATTTAAATATTAATGTTGTTTCATTTTACTTTAAGAGTGTATATTTTATTAAAATTTAAAAGGGAAATTTTTATAATTTTCAATATTTCAGTTTTATGCTAAATTTTCCCGCATAGATGCGCTAATACAAAATAGCGGACAACTACATCATTGCAAAAAATATACTTCAATATTTATTAACAAAACATTTCGTGAAATAATGGAAATTTCACTTCTGGAAATTTTTCCACAGATGAAATTCCGTTATTTTCACACAAAAATATCATCAATGTTGTAAACAATGAACTGATAATTATACTTTAAACCTTAATTTCATCTCTTACTACTAAAATTATTATTATCTACTTCAAATCCTCCAATTGGATTAAAAGTTAGGCAAAATTCTGCACAAAAAAAAATAAACTGAATAAATTTTCACATAAAAGTATGTTTACTCAACGGTCATGTGTAGTTAATCGATTTTTCCTTCCATAATAACTTAAAAAGAAATATAAAATATACATAAAAAATTAAATAATAAAAACATTAACAACATTTCCATTCTACATTCTTCTCAATTTAAATTTACAACTTAATACCTCAAAAACACCGACCTATTTTCAAAAACTAACGGAATCCATGCGTGTAAAAAGAAAAACAGGTGTTTTCTGTAAACCTCCAATTGTAAATTGAAAACACATGTTAGGGTAGCATTGAAACAAAAAGGGGTGTGGGAATATACAGTGAAGGGGATGAAAAGTTAGTTAGGTTTAGTTGTATAGTTGTATATATATCGGATGGTGAAATGAGCCGGCGTCGTCGTCGTCGTTATCATCGGTGTGGCGCTTTAAACGCGCTAATTCAGGGAGCTTTAAATGGAATGAAATTGACGAGTGCAAGTGAGAGCTCACATTTGGAGCAGCTGGCCTGCAATACAAATAAGCGGTTAGTGTTGGATTTTCTAAACAAGTTGGATATCCAAACCGGCATCACGGAGAAAACGGAAGGTCAAGACGCTGAAACGGCGTCCGCGGCGGCGGTCGGGTCGGTGGATCAATACTCACGCCTAATACAACCCTTTCAACCCACTATTCCTAGTCCGGCAATGTTTTTGTATGGATTAACGCCTACTGGATTACATCATCATCATCCGTTGGTCAGTTTTAATAGTTATTTCGGATTTTTGCATTTTTTTGTGTTCACGGAAAAAAAAATTCAAAAAGTATTAAAAAATTGTAAAAATTAGTGCATCGGAATAATTTATTTTTAAAGTTTAATGCAAATTAAACTCACCTTTTTTGCTTTGGAATTAATTCTAGGTTATTACAGCTTTTATTTAAAGCTTTGAGGTTGAAATTTGATACTTTGAAATGAATGATGGCAACGGATTAAATTGATGGTTTTTTTTTGTCTTTTATTTGGCACCCATCACTTTTGGCTGGTATGGGTGTAGCGGGTGTAAAAAATGGGTATTTCCGGTTGACCGGTCATTTAACCCCGTGACCCGGTGATTTTTGTGAGGTTATCTTGTTAGATAATATAAAAATGGCAAGGGTTAATAGCGTTTTTGCAATGTAATTACTAATTATTTTGTAATTATGCGGCAACGAATCAAAGGGTTATTACGACGAATGCCTGAGTATTATTGGGAGTTAAAAAGATGCGTAAATGATGATTGGGAGGAAATTAATTTGGCCATTTGGGTAATTTTTTTTTATTTCGCTTTTTTAAACCTTTTCTTTGTTTGTAACGGTGGAGTAGTGGTGAAGTTATTACGAGCGTGTCTTAAAATGGGTTTAACATTTATACTGTGACTCATTTTCTTTATTTTTTCAGGAGTTTAGATATTTTTAGAGTTCCAAATGCGGACTTATATGCGTTGTTTGGATCCATGTTGATGCGGTTTATTTTTTAATTTTTTTCTTTTTTAAAAGTTTTATAAAAAAAAAAAAATGACGGTTTGAAAGATGATTTTCAGACATGTTTTATATTGTCAGTGATAGAAATTGAATTTAAAATCTGTGTACTCGATATAAATTTATTTAAATTTGAAATTTTTAAATAAATATGAATGTTGTTAATTTTTTTTATTTTGTTTAGGTTAGTGTATCAAGTGCTGGTGTACCGCAGATTTGGCCCGAATCTACCCCTGTAAGTACTGTACGAGTCCATTTGTAATTGAATTGTCTTTAATTCACTTGATATAACCTTCGATTAAGTGAACTATGACTGAATATTTTATATTCAAATGTTGAGATATTTTAATAAAATATTATTTGATCTGAATAATTATTGTAACGTTCAATGTATATATTCAAAGTCATAAATTACACACGGTTGTCAAGTAAATTATAAATTTAATAACAAATTAATTAATCAAAATTTAAAAAAATTATAATCGTATTTTTTGAAGCGAAATCAATTTTCGTTCACACAAACACTTGTAATCCTAAGCTTTTGGTAGATATGTCAATGGAATTTAATTAAATTGATTGAAATTGTTTGTAGGTTGAATAACGTGGGAAGTGTAGGACATGATAAATTCATATAATGATGTCTTGTAGTATATATTATTCATGTTTGTGCTTAACGTTTGAGTAAAACAATTTTTTAATATTTAATTTTTCCTTAAAATGGGTTTTACGGGCTTTGTTTGAGAGATTTACTAGAAGGCAAGTTGTTGAATCTCTCAGCGATTTGCTTTGGGTGTTAGAAAGAAAAATGTAGATAGAAAATATGGGAATTATGTTTGTTTATTAAAGCTAGGGAGTTGAAAATGGCGGAAGCGAGAAATGTCAGTTACTGACGTCATAGGGAATTTAAAAATAGGAAGAAAGTTTAATTAATAAATTGTTTTATTTATACTTTTTACTTAAATTTTGATATTTTTAGTACATATTTTGATGTAATGTTTGTGTTTTTAAGGTTTCAACGAGCGTATAAATTTTATTTTAGTTATTACGCTGAAAATAATTTCTAACTAGAAAATTTGAGTTGAAAATATAAATTTTATAAATAGAATTAATAACTAGGATGTTGCACTGAGATAGAAAGACTATCTACCTCAATCTAAAATTAATAACAACGTCCGCATTTGAGTATCGTATTGTCGTAATTGCTTTGCATATGTTCCTTCGGTTTAATTTCGCTTTTCCACAACGCAGAAATTTATAAATATAAATAAATATAAAATATAAAATATAAAACTGTATAATATTTATTTAATTTTTTTAAATTTCATTCACTGTTAGCAAATGGTACATGCACAAATGACCTCGTCATACTCCCAGTATTCTCAAAATGGTGATTCGAACGGACAAGTAAAATCGGATGTGAAAGAAACAGGGCCTCCGTATACTCCTCCTACAGTGACTCCTAACGGTGTTGAACAGCAAACAGTGAGTTTTGTAATATTTTGTAATATTTTTAAATTTGTTAATATAATTTATTTGATTTATTTTTGTGTAATTAGCAAACGGACTTGGATTCTGAGTTAGCAGCAGCTGGTCAAGGAACAGCTACACAAACCACTACAGCAGGCACAACACCCGTAAAAGAACAACCAAAGAGATTGCATGTTTCAAATATTCCTTTTCGGTTTCGTGATCCTGATTTAAGACAAATGTTTGGGGTAAGAAGATTGATCTATTTGATTTAGTACTACAAATGACAGCTTAATAAAGGAAATTGATGTTTTGTTTGTATTTCCTTTCACTGATAGCATTCTACGGCTCCACTCAAAGAAACTTCTCAAAAATAAGTGGAAAAAAATTATTTGCAAACAAAAAGATTTTCAATAAAAAGGACAATCAAAATGGCTGATTGTAACTTAAAAAAAATCTACCAACATATGGCAGCAAATAAGTTGCAGCTGTCAGTGCAGCCAGTCCAAATTAACTCACTCATAGGGGTACATGATGAGGTGAAAAAGTTGGGGCAACCCTTGAGGATGAGGGAGAAAATCAATATAATAAGGGTTAGCAAGGGTTAAATAAATTATATTACTGTATCTTAGTGAATATAGGCTGCATCCAAATAAGCCACATGTAAGCATGCCTAATTTGGGATAAGCTGCACCAAAATATTACAAAAATGCTAATAAAAACACTTCACTTATATCCTGCACAATAGTTAATACAAATAAATGGATTTAGAAAATATTAGGCAACAGCTCTGACATGTGGTACTAAATCTGTCTAAATTAGACAGAAATTTCTTGGAATGATGAGAATTTTAAAGGGTTTGATGGTTTTGCCTGATGAAGGCTATTTTTGATTAAAGATTGTGTTGTGCCTAGCAACAAACTCTTTACAATTTATCTATACTAATTCAATTAGGTTAAGTTCACAGTAGTAAGGTGGGTATGTGAAACGCTATGACCATATGATTCAACTAAGGAATCAATTGCACATGTTTTTTAACTTTTGATTGCTTTACAAGCAGTGCTTTTAAAAATTTCGGTTGAAAGGCCATGTAAAGGGTCTCCAAGTTATTTCTTTGTGTCTTCTTTTTATATTGGCTGTAGTTGGAGCCTTATCAATCTGGACTGAATGATATTTTGCATGGGGTTCTAGGTTGAGTATGATATCCAGAACTTTAGTCCAGTGGAGTCGTAGCATTAAAAAAGTCATAGTAGCCAGTTCTCAGTGATGCTGCAACTTTAATTGATACAAAACAAATCTAAATGCTAATGCTAACAATTAATATGTAGAGGAAATCAATTAATTTATATATTTTTTTATTTTAGCAATTTGGCCCTATTTTGGATGTTGAAATAATTTTTAACGAACGCGGTTCTAAGGTAGGCGAAAATCTATTTTTAAATTTTATTAAATTATATTACACAATTATTTAATTTTATATCTTGATTTTTTTTTCTATTTTCTAAAATTCTAAAACACTTTTTTCTGATTTGAATTTTTCTATATCAATTAATCATTAGGTGCATTCAATGCATAACAAATTATTTTGCATTATTCATTTCATGATTTACAGAATCAGTCAAGATAAAATGGAAAATAAAAGAAATTTCTTCAAGGTTTTCCACTTGGGTGATAGAAATGCATCTATGTGTGCCAAAACAAATCTTGAGCCAAAGGATTATCATTGTAATGTTTTTGAATGCACCTAATATTAATTTTTCTATTTTAGTTGTTACTTATGTAAAAACTTCTAAATTTCTAGATTGATTGTTTCTTATGAATTGTTGGTTTATGGGCTTTGTGTTTTGTGTTTTATGTTCTAATTTCTAATTTTTTTAAGGACAAATGCAACAATCAAGTGTTTGGTATTTAATGATATTAATATTTTGAATGAAGTAAAATTTATTAATTATTTTTATTGAGGAATAATGGGTAATTATTTAATTAGTAAGAAAATTAAATATCAAATGTTAACTTTAAATGATGAGATTTACTAATTGTAAATTATGATCACAACATTTAGGAATTTTTAATATTTTTTCTTTAAAAAAAAAATTGAAATTTTGTGACAAAATGATGCTTCATTTTAAGCTTTGGATCTTAGCCAGAAAGATGTGATGGATTGACTTGGCAATGAGGATATTTGTCTATACTTGTAAATCATTTTTATTGACTGTCTTGCATGAATTTGCATAAAGTTGGTGTTTGGTTGTATATTGACACTGAAGCTGCTGGAATTAAGGCAGATGCCTCACCTAGTGACTACATTAATTGCAGGGGTTGCAAATTATTGTGAATATTTTTATCGATAAATTGTTGAAAGAAAATTAATAAATTATCGATAAATTATAATCCATTGTTGCACATGAGCAATAGATAATTAATCTGAATTCCGATTAATCTCACTGCTTGAAATCCCTGATCATTTAATAATTTTTAATAACAAACTACTGTAAAATTAAAATCAAAGTTTTGTTGTTATTGATATACTGTATTTGCTCGAAGCTATCATTTTGTCACACTTTCTGTGAAATAACTTGACGAAATCAAAAGATGTCGTATTCATTAGCATCACAATTTCGATCAATACTGTTTATGATGAAAGAATGATGCCTAAATTTAAATACCAAACATCAGATTCGAATTGCAAAAAGAATCTTTACTACATGCAGTGCTATTTTTCTAGGAAAATGCTTCTGGTACGCATATTGGCAGCTTCACTTAATCTATGACAGGTGTATGAAGGTATTTGTCTTATACCACTGGCTGTACCAGGGCATACTGTCTGAAAAATAGCCCTGACTACATGTATTAACATTTGTTGAAAGAAAATCATGTTGTAGAAGTGATTGAATCTAACAATTTTAGGCTCATCATTTTTTCATTTACTTTAGTCTGGTAACCTTTATTACTTTACAAATTCATTAATAATTGTATCTGTTTAATATTTAATTAAATTTTAATCAAAGATTAAAAAGTAATGTCAATTGATTCAGAATTGAGTTTTACAGAACTTTTTTAATACAATCGTGAAATTTGTTTTCAAAAATAAAAAATTCTGAAGTAAAGTTGTAGATAATTCCTTACCCAGATAAAAAAAATATATAGAAGTTGATTCGACTTCATTATAAAATTATCCATTTATTTCTAAATAATTCTTTTCTACTTATTTTTCAAAAAGTTTTTTTTGTATGGAACTGTAGAATCAGTTTAGAATCAGTTGAGAATTTTGATTTATTTATTTTAAATTATTTTCTTGCCATACAACTTGAGATAATTACTTCACATATACACAGAAAAAAAGAAAAAAAAATTTGTTGATTATTTCATAGAAAAGAATAAGAAATATGTCAATAGAATAACATGGGAACATGTCAATGCCATCTAGTGCATTGTTTTGGCATAAATTAATTGTATACTTTTTAATCTCTGATTCATATTTATGTTACTAATATTGTTAATAATTGACATAAAATACTTATATTATATAAAAATTGAGATTTGCTAACATGCTTCAATGGGTTATAATTTAACAACTGGCTTTAACATTTATTTTCTCTTTTGCTTGATTTTTATTTTAATTCGGTTAAGGAATTATTACTATATAATTTTATATAATTTTGTTAGGTGTATAAAAGGATTTACTATGTTCTACCTAACTTGATATACATATATATTGTTTTAACTATTTATGTAAATTTATTTATTTATTTATTTATTTGAAATAGCTGCTCTTGCATGTGTTTTGACAGCATGCAGCTTTGGGAGCGGAATTTTTCCAATCTTAATATCAATGAACATAAAATGATTCCACAATAACAAATATAATTGACTGCGTTAACATTTCTATACAACGCATGAATATGAAAAAAAAATGAAAAGATTAAATGATTTGAGTGATCTGAATATCTGTGTGATGTTTATAATTTATAATCACACGATTAATTAACTTGTTTAAACCCAACCCTTTTATTTATTTAATTTAATTTATTTATTTCATATTTATTAACTGATTTATTTATTTAAATTGCTAATGAAAGATGCAAATTAAACAATAAATCGGGTGAATTTTGAAAATTTGTTTAATTTGCATCTGATTAATGTATTTTTGATTTTTTTTGAATTTTTGAGAAAAAATTGAATATATAAAATATAAAATACAAAATGAGTATTGTTGGGTTTATATTGTATTTATAATAATGAAATGGAAAAAAGTGATTTATATTATATGTTCTGTGCACGGATTTTAATGCATGTTTCCTTATTTTCCTTGTTGCATGCAGGGATTCGGTTTTGTAACTTTCGCAAATAGCTCGGACGCTGACAGAGCACGAGAGAAATTGAACGGCACTGTGGTTGAGGGACGAAAAATTGAGGTGCATGGTGATATACATTATATATTTATATTTACATTTGTGGTAGCACTCACTTGACATTTTTATTCTCATCAATTTCTATCTTTTTTATATATAATTTAATATATATAATTTAACATATATATATATATAAATATTAATGCTAAATATTGATTGATTTGAATATTCTGTTGATTGTTTTATTTCTATTTGTAGAGTAGGTTGTTTTTGGAACTATGGAAAGATAAATATGTTTGTTGATGATATATCTATCTCTCTATATAAGTAAAAGCAATTATTTGAAATTTTTAAAATTCTAAAAAGATTCCAATTAGGCTTTGTTTCATTCCTTGTGCAGTTAAGAGCCTTTGAACACTTGCAATAATGTGCAAAACAAATGTAAATGTGTGTCTCACTCGGAACGGTAAATTGGGCAGGTAAGATGAATTTGAACAAGAAATTGAACAAAATTAGATTAAATTTTTGAACTGTTTTTAAATTGATTAATTAGTTAATTAATTTTTTTTAATTGAAATTTTTTGAAATATTTGGAATAAAGTACAAGGAAGTTGAAAGCTAGAAATTTATTTTTAGTTTTGTTTTTATTGTTTTGTTTCAGTGGAAAATTAAATAATGTATACTGGGAGTGTACTGAGCAATTATTGTGTAATTATTTTGCGTATAAAGTTTTTTAAATTGTAATTATAATAAAATGTCATTTTTAAATAAATAATTTTTATTTTTATTATATTGAAAATAGTAAAAAAAATTATTTTAACTGTTTCAGTATACTTCTGGTTGCAGAAATAAACTTATTTTTGATTTTTTAGATAATTTTTAGTAAATTTTTCGCTTTCAATATTCTTTTATTTATTATTTAAACAATAAATCTAAAAATGTAAGTTTGAAAAATTTTATTTTATTTTGTCTTTATGTTTATGGTTCATTTACACTTGAAGTTAGAATTCTGTAAATATAAATTCTACAAAATATAAATTCTATAATAAATATAAAGCGTAAATGAACTTGCAAAACATATAAAGAAAAAATACAAGACTTTAAATATGTTGCCTCAACGTTTGGAATATGTTATGGAAAATATTCCTTTTCATTAAAATATAAAATAATTTAATCAGAGATGAGTAATTGTAAACATGTTTTGACTTTTATTTCTCCTGATTCTTTCTTTGAAAATGTAAATAATATATTGCTTACATATTAAATTTTTAATGTGTGCTTTAAGCTTAAATTCAAAATTTTATTTGTTGGCAATAAATAAAAATAAGTAAAAAATTATTTGAAAAAATAAACATTAAAAATAAATAAAAATTAAATTAAATTTTTGTTTTTAATTAATAAAAATTGAATAAAATAATTTTTGGTTCAATTAATGACCTTATAGTTTATTTAGTTAGTGAAATCATGATCTACTATTTTAAAGATCTACTAGGAATAGATGAAAGTAGGCTGGAACTTCCCAGGCAACAAAGAAAAATAATAGTTTATTAAGAAGCATGATAAACAATTTTTTTTAAACCGCTCAACCAATTGAGTTCTGGCAAGACTTTTATTTTCTACTTTCACTCCTGCTGCTAGACAATGTGCAAACACAAGAAACCTACCAGACCTGCCATTTGGTGAACCACGCTTGGTTCTGACATTCACTACCAGATGTTGACAATTACTAAAATAATACATTGTGGACAAACTTGCTCAGAAATATGTATAGGAATACTGTAGCTACAATGGTGTAAGGGGAGCCACTGCACTAGAGTCTGGATTAGAAAGAGGCCCTGTTCTAACAAATGATGCAAAAGCAATAGTTCACTACTAATTACAGGGTACTATGGCACTGTCTGCAATAATAATATGTAGATTCATCAATGCAGGTACTATTGTTTTAACTGTAAACAGTTTGCATCCTACACTGTGACTCATACAACTCTAGCTATGTTCACTGCAATTAAGTTTTAAATTTAAATACAGGTTGATATTATGTGATCATTTAAAGTATTCTGGGTGCCCATTCTTTGATTTTTGAAGGGGAAAATGCAAGGGCGGATCTACGTAGGGACTAATAGGGCTTAAGCCCTACGCCCCAAGTGTCCGCAAAAATGGAATTATTATCATAAATTTTTAATACTTTTTCATTAACAATGAGCACTTATTGTATAATAAAACATAATAGTTAATATTTTAATTTATTTTATTTTGTTAAAGATTTTGTTTAGTTTTATGTTTTGTTAATACGTTTATGTTAATAATATTCAGGGGCGCCGATTCCGGAGGTGCTCCGGTGCTCGAGCACCCCCCAAAAAAGGAGAAAAAGGTAATAAAATATCTGTAAAATATAATATTTCTTATTTTTTTCATTATCACTTTCACTATTTTTAATATTCGCGGTGAGTTAGAGCACCCCCACTGATTTTCAAAATCCGGTGCCTCTGATAATATTAATTTATTGTTTTTTTTATATAAGATATAATGTTTGTCATTCAACACCATTTTATAAATAAATATAAACTTGCCAGGCTCTTTAAATATAAAAATATCTAAATGCAAATCTTCCACCACTGAATTTAAGTTGCATGAAGGGAAATAAAGCTGCTGAGTGTGAGTTTAGTGTTGGTTTAGGTTTGCTCGAATCACATGATGTGCAAGGTGGCTGCGCTGTTTGTAAAATCGCACATATCACGTTCTTTACATTCACTGAACTATTAATAAGTTGAATGTAGTCATTATTTTTAGTTAAATTTTGAAAAATTTATTTAAAATTGTGTATTATCTTTGAAAACTTTGAGGCAACATGTTATAAGTCAGTATTTTAACTTATTTAACTAAGCAAAGGATACTTAAATCAGGACACTATAACAAACATGCTTTTTTTTAGATAATTGGAAAAATTTATTATAAAAAATTAAAATTAAATTATAACAAAACAAATTATATAATATTATTAAATTAAAACTAAAATTATTACAGCAAAATTTTATTTATTTTAAATTTAAAATATTTTTTAATTAAATAAACATTAACTTGAGTATAAAATTAATAGGATTTTATTTATACACATTAAAACAAAAAAATCAACAAAAGTGTTAATGAATAATAAACAGATTTAAAAATGCACACTTTTGTTGATTCCGTAGTGAGTGTTGGCATGAATCTGAAAATGTCATTTAAATATATGATTCATATGATTTATGATTTATTAATCACAACATTCCTTCATTTCCATATATAGGTTAATAATGCAACTGCTAGAGTTCAAACCAAGAAAACACCAACAATTCCCAATGGTAAGTGAACTAAATGAAAACAAATTGGAAAAAATAAATTGGGGACACAAAAATTACTTAATTAAATAGAAAATAGATAAATAGATATAATAATTTTACCAATTTTTATCAATTTTTGCAAAGTATTTCATCTGTGTGCGTGTTTTAATACATTTAGTATTCGACCAATTGCTATAATTTGTTTAATTTTAATTTAAAAATTCATTCTTTTTTCATTTATTTTAATTTTTACTTTTACTTTTCTAATTATTCTTTATTTGTATTTTTTTTATTGTTTTTAAATATTGCACACACTAATCTTTTCTCTTATTTGTCACTTGGTCATCCACGACACGCGGGAATGTCTACATTTTAATTTCTTTTTCTTTTTTTATTAATTAAATACTTTTTTGTGTTTTACTTTATTTTTAATGTTTGTTTATTTCGTAGTTGTCATGTCATTTGGTGATAGGTGCTGATTGATAACCGGAAATACGTTTTTTATATTATATATATGTATATAAATATATATATGTATATATTGACATAATTTTTTTTTAATTTTTGATTTAAGAAAATAAAAATTTTTGTTGAATTTAATGGAATTTACATTTATGTATATGTATTATAGTATACATATATGTATTTGTATATATATATAAATTTGTGTATAATTTAAAATGTAAATTTTATTGGTTGAATGTCCCATTACTGTCTTTTGTTAAACCATTGTTATTATTTGGAAATATCTTAGTTTCTATTTAATTTTTATAAGGAATGATGGCCTGGTTATGCTAAATATAAACATGAAAGGATGTTGCATAAAGTTGAAGAATACTGTATATATGTTTTATTTGTTTTTATTTTAGTTTATTTTATAAGGTTTTTGCAGATTTTGTTGTGACAGATATTTTGTATTTTATTTATTTTTTAAAATATTAATTATAAAACTAAATGATTAAAATCTAAATTAAATTGGTAAATACCAATTTATCTGGTTGTGAAATCAAAAATTTATTGATTCGCACCTGTTTTATTCCTCTAAATATCGTTGGTGCTCAGCAATAACCATTTCAGCACGAATTGTACAGATAAGAGTCTTATTGAAGCATGGTCCTCTTGTGGCTAGTAAAGATCATTTTGATGAAATGTTTAGTTTAATTTTATTTATAAATTTAAGTGATTATTGAAGACTGTAATAGTACATAAAATAGTGACTGTATCTACTCGATCTATAGATGAAGAATTTTTACCAAATTAGGGAGAAAGTCATTGCTAATAAATTATGGTTCATTTGAAAATTAAAAACACCCCCAAACTCTTGATTTTTTTAAATTAAATTATAAAACAAAAACTAATTATATATTATCAGAGCAGTGCTTTAATAGTTTTTAGAACCACCATTTACTTCATATGATTAAATAGTCAATTAGGCATGGAATTTACTAACTTTTCAATTGATTTGAACTTAATGACTTCTTCCATCTATAATTTGATTTAAAATGCCCCATAAGTTTTTCATTTGAATTTATATCTGAGCTTATGATAAGCCAATCAATTGGCTGTATGATATTTGTGATAATTCATTTTATCATTAATTGTCATCTAAGCACATCATATGATTGCTAATGGTATAATTTTGATAATTGTTAGTATCATTATAATGATTACATCTTCAGCCAATCACATTATGTGGTTAGATAACATTTCGATTACATCATGAGCATATCGCCTATAAGTCGAGTACATACAACAACAAAATTAGAAAAATGTTTTTTTATAATCCTTTTCATTCATTTTTAAGGTAGAGTCAGTATTGATTGTTTTCATCTTACTCGCCACCAGGGAACCATGTTTTATTTGATCTTAAAAACAAACAAACTTCCATTGAATTTTATTTACAAGAGCAAACTAAGGATAAAAACCACTGGAATTTAAATTGGATCTGATTATTATTTTAAATATATTTAGTTACTTTTAGTTATTATAAAAAATATTTTTTTACTTTGTTTTTATCAGATTGTTGTTATTTTAACTCGATAATGATAATGGCAAAAACATGTTTTCATGCTTCTTCCAATAACAAGATTCTATTTGCTTCAGTAAATTTACGTCAAATTTTTATAAATTTTCTAATTAAATTATTTACAATTTAATTACCTTAATTTATTATTTAATTATTTAAAAAAGGTGAAAATTTTCCACTGAAAAAAAAAAATAATTAAAAATATAACATTCAAATATTTACCTACATACATTTACCAAGTAAATAAGCTTAAAAATGAAATTTCTGTCACAGATAAAACTGCGAATAAACCTTAGATTAATTAATTTTAATTTTTGTTTGGTAAGTATTTTTTTTTTAATTTATTTAATTTTTGTTATTTAATTTTTGATTTATTTATGGCCATTTATAACCAGACCTGTTCCTGTATAAGTATTTTTTACCTCTCCCTCTTTTATTTTTAATTTATTTTATTTTTGCCTGATCGATGAGAGTTTGCATGTTGTCTCTGCTAGCGGCCGCCTTGCGTGGTGTTGCGATCCAAAGAGGCCGGGCACGTGGGGCATACACGGCCTTCGCCAGGCACCCCACTCCACTAACAGCTGCGGCTGCGGCTACCGCTCTGCATGGCTACACTCCGTAAGTTCGTGTTTTACTTGGACAAACAAACAAACAAACATTCCCAATCCTTTATACATTCCTTTTCTTTTCTTTTCATCTGGGATCACCATTTTCTCTTTTTTATTTTAATAATTATTTTTAATAATTATTTCATATTTATTATATATTATAAAAAAATATATAAAATGTTCATTTTTCATGACTGACATATGTAATTGAATTGAGTGGTCATTTGGGTTCATTTTTCATCTGTTTGTGTTTTTTTTTTCATTATTATTATTACTATTATTATTATTATTTATTATTATTATTGCCCTCTGCATGTTAAAAATGACAAATGTTCATTTAAGTGAAGCAGAGAATTTTATTTGCTCAACTTATTTATTATAATTATAATAATTATTATTATTGGAAAAATTGTTTTAAATGATTAAATAAACTTATTATTTAATTTAGTTGGTTTAATTTTAGTTTAATGTTATTTTTAATGAATTTATAAATTTAATAAATTAAATTATAAATTAAAATTAAATTTAAAAGTATTTTTTTATTTTATTTTTTTATTTATCCCTGGAAATTATCATGAGATCCATTTCATTCACGGCATGATAACAGTTTTTAGTAGAAAAGGGAATTGATTTTCGGATGCACGTTTTTGTATCAAAAAATTTTATTTTTTGAAATAGTAATTTACAGTTTTTCAATTTAGGATGTAGCATTGAAAGCAAATTGTTGCATCATCACTATTCTGAGGCACTTTATTTGATACTTACCACTGTTTGACTGGTAGAAAAGTAGTTGGATTAGTTTTTTAAAAAAATATATCTTTTTTCTTTTTTTTTTTTTTTTTTACTTTTGCTTAAATTTCTACATTTTTTAAAATTCGGTTATTAGATAGGATTTTTAGTACATTATCATGTAAAGTTACATAATTATAGAATGTCCTTTCATTTTATTTTTATTTTACATTTTTTAAATTTATTTTTCTTTTTGCACTGTGGAGTTACAAACAATTTTCATAGATTAAATGTAGTTTAGTTTAAATAGACGTGTTTATTGTTTACTTTGATAATATAGGAATTATTCAGTATGATTCTGAAGATTGGTAGACTGAAAAATGGGGCAAATACTTCAAAGTTGTACTGTTGTAGATTTTGTGGAAATATTTTTAAATATTTACATATTTATTGTAGCTTATGATAAAGTTTAAGCACGCTTTTTCTATATAATGTGCTTTAAAAACTTCTGCACGAAGTTGGCATGTTTGCACAATTGTTTAACTTGATTAGAATCAAAACAGTGTTTTGTGTTCTTATGAGTCAAAGTGTCAAAATGTTAAATTGTGATTTCTCGAGTAATTGCATATGTGTCAAATATGAAGGGAGTAAATTGACTGGGAAAAAAGTTTAAGATCAGACTGGATTTTGAATGTTCTGATGATTTCTGTGAAAAATCTCTTTAGCCTGTGTTCTGATTCTAGCACCAAGGTTGCACCCCAATTTAAAATTGCAAAATTTTGAAGAAAAAAAAACGTGTTATATGATCTACAGGAAGTATGAAACTCATTTCTTTGATGTTGAGAATTACAGTAGTTCATTACACTTAAACAAAGTTTCAAACAAATTTTTAGAGTAATATTCTTGTAGAGTTAAAAGTAACTTAAAAAGTTTTTTTAAAATTAAATTACCTGGAAAATATTTTAAGACTACAACAAAAGTTATTAAAAATATAAACAAATTTACATTTCTAATACCACTTTCTATCCAGCTTGACAATATGTTAAGTGGGTTCATTCCAAAAAAGTCACTTTTCATTAAAGGCATTCAATCCAAAAAGAAAAGTGACTTTAGTTAAGTCATTTATGATTCCTAAGTGCATGCACAGTAGAGTAAAAACTACAGCCTAAAATGACAAGTTGCCATCTTGATTGTTATGATCGTGGCTGGTGGCACATGTGCAGAACACTAAGCTTTCATGATTGGCTAAAGCCTTTTAAAGTGACTTCTAAAAGCAAGAAAAGTCACACAACCCAAGTCTTTTCGAAAAGTCACTTTCAGCTAGCAACTTTTAAAAGTCTTGACATTTTAAGTGTCATTTCCTGCTGAGAAAATTTACAAAATACAGAAAAGTGATTTTTAGTTTTGGAATGAACCCACCTAGTGATTGGCACAGATGATGCCAATATTGCCAATAAGGCTGGCATTATCTGTGCCAATCATCGTAGCTATTTTTCTGAATACAAGATGGTGCTTCTGTAATGATTTACTCTAATGGTTAGTTCACACTGAGACCTCACTTAAGAAAGTAACGTAACTTAAGGAAAGTTTTGGTTCTCACATTGCTTACTGTGGTAATTATAAAACAACCAATCAGAATAGACATTGTTGAATTTAGATCAAGAACTAGGTTTATTTCTCATTTCACAATGGCTACTGTAGTAGCGATGGAAAACACAAATCATGCAATTTCTTATTTAATCTTATTTTTATGGAGATTGCAAGCTGTCTCCTTATTGGTTTGATGTTAGTTACTAAGCTATGTACTTTCTACTTCAAAATTCATTTTGAAGTAAGAACTTACGTTAAGTTTTGGGATTTCAATTCCATAATGCATTGCATAGCCATCTTATGTTATGCTATTGAACATTGTGAACACCAGTGTGAACTAACCATAATAGACAAATGTCAATTTTGTGTCTTAAAATGAACTTGCTTAAGTATACACTGGTGGAATCTTTTTGAAAATATGACATAATTCCAATGGTGTACTGGTATCTTTAATTGGTCCTGACATTCTTGAAATTCTCATTGACGGCTTCAGAAATCTCCAAAAATCTCTAAAAATGTCTTGGAAATCTCAAAATTTTACAATCTTAAATCTCTAATAATCTCTAATAATCTGTAAAAATCTGAAAAATCTCTAAAAATAATATTTTAAAATTAAAATTTTTTTTTCTGAATCAAAATTAAATTATTAAGCAGAATAAATAATTCCAAGCTATATTAATTTGGTACAATGTATTATAAATCAAAATAGATTACACGAATCTATAAAAGAAATCTGAAAAATCTTTATTAAAT
>JAQFZN010001120.1:0-18573 GCA_034687075.1 Geophilus carpophagus | reverse complement strand
AATTTATACCAATTTTTTTAAATTTAATTCATAATAAATGAAATAATTTCGCTGTAATTAAAAGAAATGTACAGAATGAAATAAAATAATTTTTCTTTGTTACTTGTTATTTTTTTATTATTTTTTTTAATTATTTCATGCACGTGTGCCCCTTATACACATTCACTTCATTTGAAAAGCAAAGGTTGTTAGGGCAATAACCTTTACCAAACATGCGGTCATTCAACCGCCACTACTAAGCTTATACACTAATTTACTATGGGGCATTGAATTTAGTGAAAAAAGGAGAAAAAAATCCATATTTTACCCCTATGACATGAGAAATTTAAATTAACTCATAAATAATAGAAAAAATTACTAAGAGTAACATTTTTTTACTTCTATTAATCCTTACCTTGACAAGAAAAAGGATCAGATCCTGAGCTAGAAATGTGTAAATCAGTTTTAGATGATGAAGATGTAGTTGAAGGTTTAGTTAACTGTTGATCAGTCAAAGATGAACTCGATTCGCAGCTCAAATTTCCTTCATTTTTATTTACGTTGTTGGTGTTATTATTCTTGTTTAGTGGTGTGTTATTAACTAAATTCATTGTCTAAAAGAATAAAAAGTATAATTAAAAATAAAAAAATGATTAAATCAACACATTAAACAGAAAATTACATCTTTTGAAACTTGTATTTTATCTTCCTTAATGGCGCCTTGCGAAACCTCGTTTTCAACGTCTCCCAAGATGCATTTCTCATCGTCCACTCGATCTGCAACAATTCCAAGTAAAGGCACATCTACTTTGGCCTCAATCATTTCTGGTGATCCTTGAATAATGAGCGAATTATCATCATCAATTGACACCTGTTTAGAAAGTGTAGGTGGATTATCAACAGCTTGATGAGAAATTCGTGCGTGATGTCTCATTTTTTTTCTCTTTGGTGGAGGCGGATTTGCAGACTTGAGTGATATGCATTTTTCGTTCGCATTATTAGCAGACATTATCTCTGTTAACCCTTTTACTTTAAGTACTTCCGCAGTTTTTATTAAGGCCGCAAGTTGGTCGTGATTTACATTCACCTCTCCTTTGTACATAAAGTCGACCAATGCTCTAAGATCGCAGTACTTTATGTCTTTGAGAATCACGATTGGATGTTTGCACGGATTTTCCATAAACAACGACTGGAAATATGGCGAACAAGCTGAAAGAACCATTTTGTGTGCTCGGAAACTCAATCCTTCGCATGCCAATGTCACATCGACCAATGCTTCTGATTGAAGCAGACGGTCAAAAACGGTCAACATGTTCATCTGGTGATTGCTCCAGCGTAAACAAAAAATCTGCTGCGATCCCATGTTTAAAAATATCGAGTTCCAATATAAAATAATTCCTAGAAAGAAATTATTCATTAATTTATGCTTTATTTTGGAAAATATGTTTTTAAACTCATTTTTCTTATTGCATCAATGTATTTAGTCTCAGTGATTTTAAGCGTGTTTGCTCTTAATTTCAGAGAAAATAATACAAAATTGAGGATTAAATCCCATTTCAAATGAAACTAATAAATTATTAACGATAAATTATCATAAAAAACATCTCTACACAACTAAATCTTAAAATTTTCCATTAATTAGTTAATTGATGGAAATAAACTAGACAATTTGTAGGAAATAACACCAATAAATTATGACAATCTTGTGACATCTTCCTGCTCTATCAAATAAACAACTTCATTAAAAATTCTCATCAACATCCTGCAAAATTGAAATTAAAAAGCTAACTATATCTAGATTCTTTAAGACCAAGTTTCCATAATCGACAGTTTACCTTCAATATTATTATTATCATCCTCCCCTCAATCCTGCCCCCATCGAAAATCCTCATTATCAAACCCAAACTAATTTTTATCGCAACCCTCATGCGTCCTTCCTTAAAGAAATTCTAATCTTAACTCTTTACACCCCCAATTATATTTGTCTATGTTTTCATGCTATCAAATCAAATTATTTAACCCAACTCGTGAGAAAATTGTCTTCAACTGATACATGGAATTTAAGAGTAAGTGATAATAAAAAAAAAAGTTGCATTTACCTTTTCAGATGACTTATTTGAACAAGCACTTTTGTGGTATTGGCTACCAAGCGGTTCATGCCTTGCCATTTTATACTTTTCTGACCCTAGCTTATCTCAACTCTCTCCCCATGAGGCATACATGACGTCATATATGATAATATACTCTTCCCTCATTGCCTGACATCATTTCTACATCATTTTCCCCATTTTGCATTTTCAGTTCCCCCTTTTTTGTTGCATATCCAGAACTGGTGTGATTAAATGCCTCTCTTAATTGGTTACATTCTGAGTGCATAAAATATGAAATTTTCCATCATTTTGTGCTTATAAATAGCTCAAGTTATTACTTATTATGAATAATAAGTGAAAAAAGGAGAAACAAATTAGGCCATGGCCAGATTCATATCATTTTCTACAATAAATGGCTGTATAAAAGTAGTAAAAAATATTATGACGTTAAAATCAACCTTGGCATAGCAACTCTTTTACCTGTGATGACCTTGTACGAAATGTATACTCTCTGATTTCTAGCTCAAGTTCAGTGTTCCTTTTCGAGAAAAAAAAATAAATATAGTGCACTGACTTGGAAACTTTTATTTTATCTGATTTGTTTACATCTTTTTTACAATTTAGTGCTGAAAGAAGATAATTTTTCTTTTGTTTGATGTATATTTTAGTAAAAATGATTACTTACTTAAAGTTGTTGGTGGTTATTTTGATTCTTGCATTACGAAAATTTAATTTCTTGGTTTGTTCTAATTTGCATTATTAAAATTGTCCTTGTTTACGAAGATAAATAAGTTAAATTGAATAAAAAAAATTTAAAATAAAAAAATATAAAATTTCCGCCCATATCCACTCATTTTTAAGCCATCTGGTCATTCAACCCTTGCTTCTACTCATTGTGGGGCATGAAGTAAAAAAAATAATTTGTCCTTTGTAACATTTCCTATCACCATCATTTTACCCTGTGACAAGGAAGACTTAACTGAATGAACCTATAAATTAAGAACTGTGTTGTTCCTAAATTACTTTATTCCAGATTTTAAGCAAATGTAAGTTACGAGTGTAAAACTTCTATCAACGTTAAATTTGTAACGTTTATGACCAAATATCCATTACATTTTATTTCCACGTTAAATTAAAGTTAGAATTTCATAATTGAATATTTAATGAAAAAGTTTTCGCTGCTTTACGTCAGATGTTTATTCAATTCGCATTCCATAGACGTCGTTAATTGTACATAGTGCTACCTAGTGATAACTATAAGGAACTAAGTTTTCTTATTTTTCCACCAGATGGTATATAAAGAAACAGGATTATTTATATTTATGGGCAGTAAATAGTTATCTCCTTGTTTGTTGTTTATTTATTGGATTTAATTATTAATGAATATTTCATTCAACAAGTATATAATGTAATTTTAAACCAATTATGTCAAAACTAAGTAATTCGGAATGAAATAAAATTTAAAAACAAAGAATTTTAATTAATTAATTAATTTTAATCTCTAATTTATTACCCACAACCTCTTTCCAACGTCGCAATAATGCTTAATAACATGTTAAATGATACAATTTTGTTTTAAATTAAGATAAAGTAATTATTACATCATTTTAAGCACTCAACTTTTATTTTAACCAACATCCTTTATTGCACCAACAGCAAAACAAAACGACTTGAAAAAAATAACATAAATGAAGACATGTGTTTTATAGGACCAATACGAGAAAAACAAAGCAAAAAGCAACAGCAATCATTTTTTATAACACTCAGGAACTCTTTTCAAAAAAAATAATGCTCAAAGCTCACTATAATTTTAAGAAATAAAACCTTAATACAATTGAGTTTAGAACTCTGCAAAAAGAAATCAAAATAAATTTCATATAATTAATTAAATTCATTAATCAACTTTTCATTAGTGTTGAAACATTCACTCAACTTTTCCATTTTACATCACAGCCAAACCTATCCCATTTTTGAGATGACAGCATTACCTCATATTTTTAAAAATTAAAAAAAAAATTATTTTTAAACATACATAAAATATATTTAAATTTAAAATGAAAGTACACTGTCCTAAATCTGCATTTCAGTACGTTACAGAGACAGTTTTCAGGGCATTTGCATTAACGTTTCTTACGTATGTATATAATTCACGTATAAATTTCCCTTACAATACTGAAATCTTTCCTTTTATTTTAAATTAAAAAATTAAAAAATAAAAACACTAATTTTTTTCAATTTATTTTTATCATTTTGAACAATATATTTATTTACTAGGTGATATTAGGATCAAAATGCAGACTAAGTCATTTGATCTTGGTCCTAAATTTCCCACCAAATCTCAAATTGTACTTGTAAAAATAATTTTGAAATTAAATACCCATTAAATGAATCTTTTAAAAAAATCCAATTTATGTGTTTATGATTTTGTTAGGGTCATAATTTGCACTTTTGTTAAGCTACTTTTTGATAAGATTAGGAATTAATATTTTATGATAAGAATTAAAAAAAAAATCAGTACACAACTGCAAATATAAATTCCATTACATTATTATTAATACGTAATTTTTCTTCCTTTTTCAATCTATTTACAAATTTTATGCCAGCATGAACTCATCACAGTTCAACCCTGTTTGATTTACCGCTAAAACTCTCGAGATCAAAGCCATGCTAACATAAAATCAACACTAACGATTTCATTTTTCATTTCACACAGTATCACACCCAAATTAATAATATTAAGAAATAAAAATCAAAAATAAATCACTCCCATATTCAGTAACCACTCGTTTCCATGAAAACTCAACAAGCGAATTTATCAGTTGCTAGGTAACCAATAACAAACATGGCAGTCAAGATTTTTCTTTATGCATACCTACGTATAGAAATTTGAAAAATAAAACCTTTTTTTAAATTTAGGGGCCAAATTCTACAAAAAAAAAAAAAACAGGAGTATAAATTAAGAGCAGCAGTAAAAAATAAATTAGAAAATATTAAAAATTCCACTTCTTACTATCAAAGATCAACGTGCACATAGTTACTAAAACTGAATCGAATCAGATGAGCCAGTTAGACTAAAAATTAAGATAAAATTGCTACATTACAGTAATTAAATTTTAAAAATAGCAACCGGAAAGTTACCGAAATATTATTGCTATCATGGAATTAATGACAAATTAAAAAAACAAAATAAAAACAAAATAAATTATTTACAACCCGTACACAATTCGCAATGAATGCGTAGCCAAAAATATATATATATTTATCCAAATGAATTCATAATAACATTATTTTGGCCCCATAATTGAAGGGTACCTGAAAAATATAGAAAATCATTAGAAAAAAAAAAACAGAAAAAAGTTAAGATAGCAACAGCAATTTCAAGCTAGTTATCTCATATCAGTAAAAAATCTATTAAATTCAAAGCAAAATATTTCTGGTAGGCAGGGATATATCTTAACTTACTGAGCAATTACTAAATTTAAGACTAAACCTTGTAATGTTGTTATTTTTTAATATGAGGTCTTAATAAAGGCACGTCTTGAATGTTAATTTGAATACAAAGAGAAAAATTAAATAAAATAAAAAAAATTTCAATTAAAAATCCAAATATTGTGACCATAATTTAAAAAATAAAGTTAATTCAAATTTTATATATATGTATTTATATATATTTTTTTTTTAAATAAAAATTATAATAATAAAAGTAAAAATAAGCATTAGGTGCAAAAAAGACAAAAAACAATGTTGGTCTCATATTTTGTTTTCCTGCCACCAGGTAAAACTTTCCACCATTTTAAAAAGTATTCCAGGTACTCTTGTAGTAAATTAGTATTCTGGCCAAGAGAAAAGGAAAAAATAAAATTAAAATTAAAAGAAAAACATTATAGACATCCAATTTGGCTTACAGATACATTATAAAATCTTAGCCAAAAAAATATATTTAACAGAAAAATTGTGATTTATAAAGAAAAAACAAACTAAAATAAAGGGGAGAAAAAATTCTTGCATAAACGAATTATTCTAAAAATTTAAAATCAATAATTTTTACATAAAAAAATCATCTTTTGATTATAGTTCAGTACCTTTTTTTGTTTTTTAGTTATTTTTTTTTACAACAGGCTGGTACTTAGCACAACTTTGCTGTTAATATAATAATATTCTGTTATACAACAAATATTATCAAATGTGCACAAATAATCCTTTGAAATGTAAAAAACGTGAAATAACAGTGCTGTAGCAGAAAATTGATTTTTTTAAAATATTTTTGATAAAACGACATTACGATATTACTGCTTTTTGATTCATTTAAAAAATCTTTTACAAACCCCATAGCATTAATGATAATTTTCACCGGTTCTTTTTAAATCGAAATCAAATTTCAAAGTAAATAATAAAAAAGGGACTTCCATTAAACTTGAATTCAAAAACAGGATGCACATTAGCAATATCTAGGATATGTTTATTTATTTCACCTTTTTATAACCCATATTTTTTTTTAAGTTTTTTTTTTTATTTTTTAAAATTTTTTAAACATTTTTTATATAGTTTAATATTTAAAACAATTTTTTTGGCTGGGAAAGTAAAAGGAAATAAGAAAAACTCTACTAATTTGCATCCTTAATTAATAATTCAATTAAATTTCAAAAAAAAAAATCAAATTAAATCAAAACAAAACAAAATCATCCTTTTCTCACTCCCATCACATCACACAATAACCAGCATAAACTTTCCAACTTTCAGTAAACATGGCAACATGAATCACTCTTATCCATCACATTAATAACATCAAACAAAACAAAAAAAAATAATATTAATTAATAAAAATAAAAAAAATCAGCAATTTCTGCAATATTTCAACAAATTGGCAAATACCCTTAATTTAAAAAAAAAGAAAATAATAATAAAAAAAAAGCATATTTGAAAAATGCTATACATTTAAAAATATTTTGACTTTTTCACTCAGAAAATTCAGGAGCAAAAAAAATAAAGAAATAAGATTAGTGTTGAACACCCAATTTCTAATAATATAATTATAATATAATAATAATAATAATAATCCTTAATAATAATAATAATAATAATTAATAATAATAATAATACAATTGTAATATTAATGAATAAATGAATATAGATTGATAATTATACTTTTTTCCGTAAAATCATTTTTTCTCTTCTTTATACGTATAAAAATAACCTACCAAACATAGTACAATCACAATCTTTACATTTGTTTTGCATCAAGGAACCAGCAGTAGCAAAGTTAATTAAAAATCGAACACATATTTTAAATAGTATCCAATATTTAAACCAACATTTTCTAATCTTTCGTTTACATGCATCCACTGCCTGGAATGAACAGTAACTCAAGCAAAAAAGCATTACCTTTAAGGCAAAATAAAATTAAACAAAAACAAGCATATACAAATTATTAGAGTGCGCATTTTACTGCGCACGAGATGTAAAGGAAAAAATCATATATCTTTTTAAGCATCTAATTTTTGATATAAAGCACATTATAGGAAACAAGCACTTAGTTTAATTTTTTTGTTTTGAAAGCTTTTGCCATAATTGGTGTTAAACACCACACATACTTTTCAAAACTTTCACAGCTCTATTCAAAACAATACTAAAAACAGTTAATAAAAATAAAAATAATAATATTAATTAATAATACAGTAAATAATATACTACACAGTGTTTTCAACCATTCCGGCAGACATTTTTCCATCTTTAACAAATGTTTAACAACTTCATCGTTGACTTGAACCCTTTGTTTCTACATCATCCCACATTTTATAACCACCACAAGAACAAAATAAAAAAAAATAAAAATAAATCGGGGAAAAAAAGAACAAAAATAATAAAAATAAAATCTGAAAATTTGTACACATTTCAGTAATGTATTTTCTTAAATTGTATCGTTGCGATTATTATTTTCAACCGTAATAATATTGTTAATATAGATAACAAATTGCTTACAAAATATAATAAAATACACCGCACCCCTAAAAGGACGAAACCTGTATTTTTTCTTTTTTCTTATTTCAATTATCGATTTTTCTTTTTCAAAAAAAAAAAAATCATTCATCTATTATATTTTCCTTATACAAACTCGATCCTTTGGACCAAGCATCATCTACCGGTAACGGTGAAACGCTAAGTACGGTGCAGAAGGAATGCTCAGCTGTTCGGTGTGACAGGGAGGCGAAATGGTAAGCCCGGATGTCTCTTTTTGAATTCTTTCCACCAATCATTAGAAAGACCTTTTTCCGGATTGCAGTGTATGCTGCCTGTAGGAACGCGATCCTGTCGCCTTAACAGCATATTCCCGTACTCTAGAACGCATTTGCGAGTCACCGGTTTGCCCCGTGCCGCCATATCTAAGATATAATGCACGATCAGGTTTTCTTCTTCCTCGTTCAAGATCCGTGGCTGGCCTCTCTTTGGATTGCTGCTGCTACTGCTGTTGTTCGAAGACGGAGACGATGGTTCGAGTCGCACCGAGCCAATTGGTGGATTGATAGGCAGAATGGTGAGCGGTGCGTACCGGCCGAATAGATGTGATCCGATTGCTTCTATTACACTGCTCGAGTTGTTCGGATGGTGCAGTGGCGACATATCCAAACTGTCGTCCGTATCATGTGCGTCCGGCGCGTTTCGACTTTGAGCTATATTAAAAGTGTAATGAAAAAATTAATTAATTTCAATAGGAATTTCAATATTGTTCAACTCTGTAAAACACGTCATTGTTTTAGAATCTTATTTACATTAAATTTGCTAAAAACAAAATAAAAAAATAAAAAAATAAATAAAAAATAATAATTAATTTAAAATCCTACAATAAAAGAGAAAAAAAAAAACATGCATAAATTAAGAAATTTATAACCAAATTATTTAAATAAAAAAATAAAGTCATTGAATTTTGTTTTCTAATTAAATGACAGCACCCCAATATTTTTCTGACAAAACTGTCTACATACCATCTAACTACTTCACATTCAAAACACTTAAAAACGAATTAAACATCAAACTTACCTACAAAATACACCTACAAATCCATTAACACAGCTGAAAAAAATACCATCAATCTTAAATCTAAGCTATACTCATCCTTTATTCTTCAAATAACTAAAAAAAAAAGCAATAAATCAATTATTAATCAACAAATCAACAAGTAGGAAATGAGCAAATCACTTCAATTTAAAGAAAAAAGCAAAAATAAAAATAATAATAATAAAAAGCAAAAAAATTTAAAATTCAAAAACAACGTATCAAATATTCGTGCGTGTTTCTCGATAACCAGTCAATTTTTTCGAATTTCTTCTTTTCCTTCTTAAATGTCTACACCAAGCGTTTATAGCACATACGCAATTCCTCCATACACTCATCTCCTGCGATGGTTGCACAGCGTAATGAGAGAAAACATGCTGACGAATCGTTTTTAATTTTTCTTCATCTAACGGCCATCTTTGGAACTTTCCAGAACAGTTCGACCCGACCAGTTCGTTCGGGGTGAAGAACATCTTGGCCAAGTTGGTTGCAAGTTGTCGTTCGTTTCGTGAGGTCAGTATGAGTAGTTGAAATCTTGCTGGATCCATCACTAAGCACCAAACAAACACGAGAACAAATATTTTGAGCCTGGTAGACAGCACCCCAGCTGCCAACCAAGCAAAATTTCAACTAAAAAGTAAACAATTTTTGAAATTATAAAAAAAAAAAAAAATTAAAAAATTAAAAAATTAATTTCAAAAATGACTGTTTCAACTTTTTATTCAATTCACTTAACTATTTTTCTGTAGTGATTTAATAAAAAAAATCAGATACGTAATTTCTTATCTACAGGAGCATAGTTAATTGTATACAGGAATTACAAGTCCTCATACAAACATATAATTTCGATTTTTGACTATGAAATTTTGAACTGAAAAATAAATAAATGGCACTTTTTTAACTAAAAATTCTTTTTTCATCAGTCAAACTATTATTAACTAACTTGGGTACACATAACTTGAATCTAAACACTTTATAATAACTAACTACAGCTCAAAATTTCATGGTCCACGATTTCTATAGAAATTATTCACAAATTTAAATACAAATGAGCAATCGACAATTTTCTAATTATAAACTAGAGGCCTTCAGCAGGATTGTCAACCAACAGAAATTATTTCAAATAAAACATAAAAAAATAGAAATAACTAAAATTAACTTTCCAAAAAGTGTCACCAGAGTGAGGAATGTTTATTCGTATAAAATTGACATGGAGCGGTCATTTAATGTATCAAAACGTACATTTTATGTCATTTCTCATTTCAATTTCTTAAAACAAACATCACATTTACCTATTTATAATACTATAGTATGATTTTAACTTAAAATCATAAATATAGATAACACTTTCAACTTTTCTCTGCCATCTTGCAGATGACACGTTTGGAGCAACAAGAAAAACCAAAACCATAGAAACAAATATAAAAATTCTACAGTAACCCACAATTTAATATACGATTTTAAAACACAAAAAAATATAATTCACAATCTCTATTTCTTTAAAAACTATAATCTAGTGCAACATTTATTTTCTTACTCTTTTTCATACTACTTTCAAGATGTAGAATTCGACGAACATAATTCGGTGTGTTTTTTAATGGAGATTTTCAAACAAAATCAAAAATAATCATAAATGGTCTTAGAATAAACAATAAAATTAATATATAAAACCAACTAAAACATCAGCCTACAGTATAATAAAATAAAATAATAATAATAATAATGATAATAATAATAAACAACAACACAACACAACTTCCTACTCGCTTCTTCTATTCGGATAATACCGAAGATGTTTACATTTTTGTTGAATGGCTGTCTTACATTTGGACCAGGTCAGTTCAAACTCATCTTCGGAATGGGGATTGTACACCCACTTTATACACTCTGAAAACGGACACAACAAACCGTTTCAAAAAATATCTAGTACAACATTTTGTCAACTCATCATGCAAAAAAACTAACAAAAATTCTTTAAAAAAAATTTAACGAAAATTTAACTTCCCAAAAATACTTTTTAGATGGAGGAAGCAAACTACTCTTTTTTTAATCAGTAAATGTCTATTTTTGATTTTTATTATTTTTTTTATCAATTATTTTTTAATTTAATTTTTTTGATCATATTTTTTTCTTTACTTACTTTTGATCAATTCCATTTTTTCATGATCTAGTGGTTTCATGTTGTTTCTGGCTGTCAGATTGGACTGTTTCAATACTTCATCACCAAAAATGCATTTCCTGGCCAAGGTGATGGCCAGTTTTGCCGGGGGTCTGTCTAGCCAATAAGGGTCGTTCAGGACGAAATCTAAGGGTTTCAGCCCTTTAAATAGGGCCAGAGCAAACCAAATAAACGAAAGAAAAGGAAACAAAAAAGAAAGAAAACAAACGGAAAAAAAGGAACGAAAATAAATAAGAAAAGGAAAAAACAGAAGAAAAAGCACAATAAACAACTTTGTGTGCATCATTAATATATATTATATATATATTTTATATTTTACACCCCTAGCCAACATTACACTACTAAAATTACACTCCAAGCCAAACATGAATAAAATCATAGAAAAAAATGTAAAGTCATAACTTAATTAATTAATTATGACTTCTCTAGATACCGGATATTTGCTTCAGTGATCAAGTAATCACTTTAGCTAACATTTCCACAGGATTTTTCAACATGCCAACGTCAGGGGGAATTGAAAAATATACAAATAAATAAATTATTTCATATAAAATCAAAATTAAATCTTTATCACATCACAAACCCTTTAAAAATAATTATTCCAGGTCACTTTTCATTCTCAATAAAATTTTTAAATCAAATTTATAAATAAATAATAAAAATTTGAATTTTTTTTAATTTTTTTTTTATTTTTTCAAGTTTTAATATTTTCTTTTCCATTGGTTATTTAAACCCTATCCACACACCCGCCTCATTTAAAAGCAAAGGTTGTTGTTAGGCCAAACAGGTGGTTCCCTCTACCCGGTCACTCAACCCTTGCTTACACTTTGCCGAGGGGCATGTGTGAATCAAAAAAAGGTTTTATCCTTCTCTCACCTTACCCCGTTTCCCCCTGTGACAAGGGGGAATTTGAACTAGCCCATGACCTAACATACATACTCTTAAATATTTTTTTTCCCCGGGAAGCCAAAGGATTAAAATATGTTCAACTCAATGCAGCCCTTTGAAAATAAATTTCCAACGTCTGCCCCACTACTTCCCGAAATTTAAATAAATTCAAAAACGGTAATATTTTCATTAAACCTGTTGTGGGTGATGGAAAAAAAGAGCATAAAAAATGTAAACAACCAAGAAAAAAATTCAGGGGAGAAAGTGAGGTATAAAAAAGTGTGAGAATAAATTTAAAAAAAAAAATACAACAAAAAATTTGCTGTTTAAAAAAATACAAACACA
Source organism: Geophilus carpophagus (assembly GCA_034687075.1). Lineage (NCBI taxonomy): Eukaryota > Metazoa > Arthropoda > Chilopoda > Geophilomorpha > Geophilidae > Geophilus > Geophilus carpophagus. Next base: position 6,042 of record JAQFZN010001120.1, on the reverse strand, counting down.
CGACCTCCTGCAGCCACATACGGAAATGGCAAATCTGTGCCTGGTAAACTTATATCATCATTATCAGACTAAATTTTGATTTTCAGGGAGGGGAAAAAATAAATAGATTAATAGAAAATAATAATAACTATCAACCATATTAGGGAGATGGTCGTTAGGAAAAATTTTCGTTTAATTTTACATTTTGTATCAATTAAATGGAATTTTTAACGAGATATCGTTTAATTTATGAAAATTAATTTAAAAAAATAATAGAATTAAAGAAAATTTTTAGATTTTTCCATTTTTATCCTAATGACGCTTCCCTTGGACCAAATGCAATGCTGAAAATCCTCAAGTAGCGAATTGTTGCAGATTACAATTTTCATTATTTTTATAATAAAAAGTTAAAAAAGTGAATAAAAAAAAGTAAATAAATATAAATTACTAAACACCTGTACCAATACTATGAAAAAAATCGTAATTTCTGCCATTATCATAAATTTTGTCATAATAAAACCATTTCAAATCATTTTAGGCAATAAAATTTTAATTACGATTTTTTTTATAAATAAATAAATAAAACACAAACCAAAATCAAAATCAAACTCATAAAATTTTCCAAGGTTCATTAACCTTTCTAATTTGTCGTCTTTTCAATTTTTTTTTAAAATCGTAAAAACAAAAAAAAAGAATTGAAAAAAACTAAAAACAAAAAAAAAACTTGACATCACATTCTGAAGAGACTGGGGTGCTGTCATATGTAAATTAACTATAATAAACATATCTAAAATCACTTCTTACTTCAAAAAAAGAATAAAACAAACCTTTTTTTAAAAAAAAAATTCAAGTAAAAATCCAACTTGTTATCTTTTATATTTATCATTATTTTTTTCTTGCAAAACAAATTAAAATTTATTTCTAATTTTAAAAAATTTCTTTCTTTTTCTGATAATTTTTATTTTCTTTTAAATCTCTAATCCTACCTTGGCTGGTAGAAGGCTGAGTCCCTGAGGTGGAAGGCAGTGAGGGCGGCATGGAAGATGATGAAGTGGTGGTTGGAGGTGGCGCTGCGGGTAATGAACAAGGCAGAGGCGGCGAAGTGGGTTCTGAACAAGGGTTCGCATTGTTGCTGCTGCTGTTGCTACTGCTGTTGTTATTCTTATTTAGCGACGTGCCACTGGCCGACGTCGTTGCATTTTGAAATGTCTAAAAATAAGAAATAAACAAATAAATAAATAATCAACCATTTAAAATTTAAAAAATTCTTATCAAAAATTTAAAATATCAACATAATCCCTTGTTATCTGACTATCCGATTATTTTCATCAAATTCTGTTACTTTGATATTCAATATTTATAAATTTCATCCTAATTTTGTCGATTTTTCCAATTGTAATCTATATTTACTGGATTAATTAATCAGTATTTATTATATTTATCAACAAGAATGTTATCAGTATTATCAAATCAAAAATAATTGCATAATAGAAAAAAATTATCATACCGACGGTTTCGTTTCTTCCTGATATTCCACTTTTACGTGCGAATCATTTTCATTTTCATTTTCTTCATTTTCATTTTGATGTTCATCCACCATCTGGGAGTCCTGGTCGGCTGCTCGCTCGGGCATAAATCCATCAGAAGGCATTTCAACTTTAGTCTCAATCACTTCTGGTGATCCTTGAATGTCAAGCGAATCATCTCCATCAAGTGATGCCTCCCTCGAAGATGGAGGTCGGTACATAACATGATGAGATGATGATGGTTGTGCATGATGCCGAGTCTTTTTCCTTTTCGGCAATGGCGATCCCGTGCGATGATGTACACTTTGTTGTAACGCTGGATGCAATCCGCCGCCATCACTTAATGGCGGTATAGCGGCCCCAGAATGCGTATTAGAGGCCGATGTCGATTCTCTGATCACTGATGAAGAAGACGAAATGGATCCTTCATTATTCATATTATTTGATGACGTCATTTCGGCCAATCCTTTCACTTTGAGTGTCTCTGCGGTTTTGAGTAAGGCCGATAGTTGTTCTTGGGTGACATTCACCTCTCCTTTGTACATGAAATCGACCAATGCCCTAAGATCCGAATACTTTATATCTTTGAGAATCACGATTGGATGTTTGCACGGATTTTCCATAAACAATGATTGGAAATATGGTGAACATGCTGAAAGGACCACTTTGTGCGCTCGGAAACTCAATCCTTCGCATGCTAATGTCACATCGACCAAAGCTTCCGATTGAAGCAGTTGATCAAAAACACTTAACATGTTCATTTGATGATTGCTCCAGCGTAAGCAGAATAGTTGCTGGGACCCCATCTTGTTTCACCACTAGCGATTTCCCCCCGAATTTCACAACCGACCAGGACCTGAAATTACAAATAAACATATTTATTAATCAATTTTTTCAAAAAAATGAGAGAGAAACAAGTGAGATTTTTACATAAAGCAACAGGTGGCTTGCTTAAAAATCCTAATTCTACTTCCTCCCTGTTTTTCTATTTTCAAATCAACACACTGCTTGATTGAAAAAAAATTTTCCTTAAAATTTATGAGCTAATGTTTAAGGATAAATTAATTTTAATAGTTTAATCATGTGTTGAAAGAATTACTATATAAATATTCATTATTTTTATCAATTTTTTCTATTTTTCTGCAGATAACCCGCGGTTTATATGAATAAATATGCTCGGAATTTCCCCAAACCTCAAGAATTTATAGGTGCGGGTTCTATTCATGAGCAAAAATTACTACTTTCATCCCAAACCGCCATCTTTAACCCAAGTACAACGGTTTTTTTATTTTTTTACTACTCAACAACACAATACCAATTTGAATTTTCAATGCATTTTTAATACATTAAAGATGCATATACAATGCATTAAAAATTCAAAATTGAAATAAAATTTCAATTAAAATCGTAAACTGATGATTTAATATTTCATAACCTCTAAAGATACATTTTAAATCCAATTTACTTGACGTATTTCCCCGATTTAGAATTTCCGGCGCCATATTTCGCCCCCCGGAACATGTATATTATCAAATTTTAAAGAACAAAATTGAATTTAAACTAAAATGAAAATTAACGATTTTTCACGTTCTCTCTATTTTCATATTTCCTGGTTTTCTTTTTAAATATGACGGGTGTACATGTATATATTAAGGCCAACCGAACTCATCTGATTAGAGTAGGAAATTGAAAAATAACCTTGAACTTGGCTCATAAAAAAATAAGACGGCACCTAAACAAGTTACGTAACTTTTAAACTACCCTAACTGACAAATTTATTTAACTACGCATAAATCATTAAGTCTCCTTTTTAATGCTCTCTTTCTATAATCATCTCAAATCACATTTTATTTATTACCCTAACAGCATTTTTCTAATTAAATCATATTAAAAAATAACAACCGCCACCATTTGCACACACTTTACTAACTTTTCTATGGGTGAAATGACGTCATTAACTCTCACATTCTCAATAAAAATATGATACGGAATAAAACCCATCAGAGATAAATAAAAATAAAAGAATATAAATCATCAAATAAGTAAAAGAAAACTAAAATACAAAATTATTATTTTCTTAAGAGATAAAGGAGATTTCTATAAGTAATATAGCAAAACCCTCTCATCCTTGAAAGGATTTAGTTGATTACAAAACCCTTTATAATAATAATAAAAAGTTAACACGTCATAAATTCTACTTATCATGACGACTCAACAATATTCACATTTCACAAACCTAGCAAGTTGAGAGTTGAGACCAAACTTACTCGTTGACGTACATTTCTGGGGTTCTGAACCCTGTCCTTGCGTTCCATCATTACGTAATCAACTCCTCAGTTAGGCTTAAGTTAGGCCCAGCCCTTCCGCATCAACCGACTCACCCCCCTCGTGGCCTGGGACACTTAAAAATCAAACACCAACCTCGTTAAAAGTATGAAAAATACAATTAAAAACTCTTCTCGACTGATCCGAATATCCAAATGAAACGATCAAAATGGGTGAAGGGGAATCTCAACCCTTACACGCCCAGCTATTTCCCTCCGTGACGCCATCAGGTCGCCATATTTATCCACCCCAAATTCTCTTTGAGCCCCCTTTAGCGTCAGGTGTCTATGCAAGCATACTGCTCATTTTTCAAGCTAGTTAAATTGCTGGCGTTTAGGAAGTGGAGTGAAGAAGCGATCAAATGTGTTTACCTTCCCCGATGAGCCGATTTGACCGACAATTTCTTGCTCCGAACGCTTGGTGATGTCGCACGCCAAGCGGTTCGCTTCTTGCTTGCAGCGGTAACCTCATAATTTGAGTTGGCGCTAAAACCCGGTATTTCTTGCCGGAAAAAAGTTTGAGATCAAACTTTTCAAACTTTTTAAGCCGACAAATTTGTTAGAATTTGATAAAACAAGTATAAAAAATACATTAAAAGTTATTTTTCTGCTTTTATTCTCTTATTTTAAAAATAAATTTCGTTTTTTTCCAAACCTTCCCATCCTCAGATGGGTGTGGGTGTGTTAACATTGCTAATATATATTACTGCGTTTAAAAGAAGGGGTTGAAGTATTTAATGATTAGTATACATTAAATTGATATTTTTTAAATATGAAATTATTTTGAAAGGTTATTTAAATTGACAGAATTGGAGAAAATCCCTTTTATAGGCAAAAATAAGATAAACGTAGTAATTTACCCAACCTTTTCCTTTAAAGCTCCACCACTCTTTAGTGACAACTCTATTAGTTGTATAAGTTTTATTTTCGCGTGCTACTTTTATGTGCGTTGTTGTTTCACTTAGAAAATATAAATAAATATATAAATAATTTCAACATTTGTTATTAAATTTTATTATTTTATTGTAATACCACCAAGTACAATTTTATATGAATAAACTAAAAAAATGTGTTTTTAAATTTCATTTAATTTCAAATAAAAAATTGATAATTTAACGACGATGTCGTTTCTTAGATACTGGCAATACATCTCGTTCTCTTTTCTTCTTTTCATTTTTTCGAACTTTCTCTTTCGATTTTTGAGGAATTTCTGAACTCATGTGGCGATCTTTTTTATGTTTACTCTTTGATTTGGTTTCTTTTTCTTTTTTAGATGATTTTGTATGCTTAGAAGATTTCTTAGATTTACTTTTACGTTTTTTAGAAACAGGAATGTCTGGCTCTGAATCAGAACTCTCTGAACTATGTGAAGATGAAGATGAATCTGACAATTCTTCTTCTGATGACGCCTCTGAAGATGCTTCTACAGATGGTGATGAAACTTCAATTTCTGTTGGTTGAGCAGGTGTTGGAGCTGGCTTCGATTGTGTCTTTAAATGTTCTCGCAACTCATCTCTAAAATTATAAACAATTATAAACATTTATAAACAAACAATTCAATTTTTTAAATATTTTAAAACTTACGTTAGCCCACCCAAACCAATCGAAGTAAAGAAATTAATAGCAAATCTTGAATTTCTTGGATTATCACGTGGAAACAAACCCTCAAACGCTTCTTGTAGTGACCTAACAGAAAATTTATTAATTTCCTAAATTTAATCTAATTTTTTAATAATACTTACGCATCTTTTAAACGTTCATTTAGTCTTGGCAAACCCATAAATTCAGACAATTCCTGAAACAAAATTTTGATAAAAATTCTGCTCGATGAAGTTGTGTCTTCTTCATTAAGACGAATGTGGGCCAAAACCTAAAACAAAAAGGAAAAAATGAAAAATAAATTCCACATTTAATTTCCAATAAATTCTTACCATCCAGTTTATGGCATCTGTGTACAACAGATGAGAAAAAAACTTCGCCACATTTCTTAATTTATTCGTCTCTAATCTATGAATTGTGTCATAAGAATCCACAAATATCTGCTCGAATGGCGTGACATACATTTTATTCAATTGACAAAATCTCTGTCCTAGCAGACCAAAAAATTTCTCATATGTTCTCTGTTGTGCACAACAATCTAAAATCATGTGGCACAACTCAACTTCCTGTCCAGGTTTCAGTTCCATTTTGAGCAACTTGTGTGCACATTCTTC
>JAQFZN010001119.1:0-18575 GCA_034687075.1 Geophilus carpophagus | reverse complement strand
AATCATTAACAAGCAATAAATATTAAATTATATAAAAATAACATAAAATAAAACCATAAATTAAAATTTAGAAATAATTTAAATAAGTATAAATTACTCTCGATGTTGTGATAAGCACCAAAGAGAATGCCATCCTGCAGAACTTCTATGAGCTCTTAATGCTAGCCATTCATCTTTATTTGGTACGAAATCTTCATCAGTTATCGAATCATCTACACTTAATTCTTCTACTGTTATAGTGGCATCTAAATTCAAATCTAAAAAAAAATAAAATAAATAGAAACAATTTTTAAAAAACTCTTATAGTATTTATTTCACCTGCAATAGTAGACATTGGCGACACTTTAGTTTTACGAAACCGCTGACGAGAACGCGGTTGGCGTGTAAGGAGCAAAGATGAACCGTGCAATCGTCTCAAAACATCTAATGCCTGAATGCTTTGCTGAGCTTCAATAGACAGCTCCGGCATCGACCTTAGCCATGAAGATAAGTGAACAACGTCTAGTCTGAACAGCAGTGCACCGTGCAAACTGAAGTTAAGAAAGTGTTTATAATACTGTTATCATAAAATTAAAATTAATTTCTGATTACTAACCTAAATTTAATTTTATTCTTGCAAATAAAAATCATCCAACTTTCACAAAATGCTTTTGTTGCCATACTCACGACGCTTATTTGTACTGGCATGCTCAAATGTTTTACACCGTCTAGTACTGGCTCAAGTACATCATCAATTATATTGTCAATATATTCACTATGAACATTTGGAGGACCTACATAAAACTAAACATTAAAATGTTATAATAATAATAGTATTAAATTAGTAAGTGAATAAAATCGTGCAACTTTACCGTTTGCTCGATACTTTTTAAGCCATATTTTCCCCACAGGCATGTGAGTTGCAAACGCATTGGATGACATATCACAGCATTTTCGATAAAATTTCTGAATTGATGAACTGGCGATATTCTGTAGTTAAAAATCATATAAATGTATTTGATTTTTTACGTTAAATAAAACTTAAACCCACCTGAATTTCTGAACTCATTTTATTAACATCTTCCCATAATTCCGACATTTGATACATGTAAAATCTTGTTGATAATGGAGTTGATGGAGTCATTGATGAGATGAATGATGGACAATTAATAGTGGATATATGTTTCAATAAATCCACAATGCGCTGTTAATAAAAAAAATTACAGCAGATTAATTTTTAGTTTAAATAAAAATTATACAATGAGAATCGCACTTTTAAGTCACTATGTGTGATAAGTAGATGGACGTCAAGCTGCCATGTTGAGAGTGACTGAGTTGTACTATTAGCTAACCATCTTTGCACCAAGTTAAGAAGAGCACAAAGACATGGTATAATAACAGATTGAGGTAGCTGCCAAGGATTATCTAAGAGTAATTATTCTATTAGTTTGAAACAGAAATATTAGTAAACTATAGTAACCTTCTTCCTTAAGTTGAAAAGTAGGGAAGAAAGAGAGAAGTGGCTCCAAAGCAGATGCCAAAAAGTAACCAGCTTGAGTAACAACCTCATTTGTTGAAGTTAACATTTGAGGAAAACGATAGTTAAGAGAAGCAGGAAGAGCGTTACTAAGGCCTAAGTTAAAGGTACCATCAATTAATATTTTAAAAAATATTAAAATATTTAAAAAAATAAATAATTAACTTACGTTCATCCCAAGCTGTTAATGCTGCGCGTAATTTAAGAAAAACTGCCACATTTCGATAAATGTCCGACACGTGATATGCATCTAATAACAAAAAATACAAATTAACAGAAATCATCACATTTAGAACAATAAATTATATTACCAGCACTCTGCGCCAATTCCTCAGCACAAGCTGCAACGGCAAAAACCATCGAATCTCGCCAAAAAACAACACTTCCAAATTCATTTGAACAACTTAACCATTTCAATTCTAAACCATTTAGAATTTCTTTTCTTAGAATTTTAACATAAAAATCCATCCAAAACGGTTGCGAAACATTGCTTTCAAAATATACGCATTTTTCTTTAACATTTTTTTGAATATTTCCATTATTTTTAAAATGTAACGATGTAGAGATTAAATTACTTGAACCGTAAACGCACATTAACAATCTAGTTACAAGGTCACCATCTTCAGTCATAACAACAACACTACTTTGATTTTCATCATTTTCTTGCGGTTCTCCTTTCGCATTTTTCATATCACTGGAACCTACATAATTTAATGTAGTTTCAAAATGAGATCGATTTGGATAAACTGTACTGTTTTTTGCTAACCATTCAACATTATTAGTTATGTTAACATCAATCTGCTTTAGCGGTTCAGTTAACATATTATAAAACAAATCCAAACCGAGTATTGCACACTCTTTAGCAACAAGTTTTAAAATTCTTTCAAGAGAAAAATGTTCTAACAGTTCACTTGTATCGTTCAAGGCATACTTGGTACACACATCATTATACGTTTCACATAATTTAACAAACCCATTCCATAAAAATTTTGGCTTAGTAATATTGCGATCTGAATCTAGTAAAACTAACGATTTGATTATTAAATTAAGTAATAGTTGAGTTCTGATTAATGCTTCATAAATTAAATAATTTAACTTGTTTTTAAGATGATTAATTTGATCGTTAACAAGTTCATTTAATGAATGTAATATTTCACAACTTTTTAAACGTCCTTCAACAAAAAACCAATGCTTTGAATGCATTTGCAATTTCTCTGATAAATTCATCAATTCATCTTCATCCAACGAAACAGAATTAACATTTTTGCATTCTTCCCTTCTAATAATATTTTTAACAAATTCTCGTTCAGTTTCACACAAACACTTCAAATGTTCAACAAACTTATTTCCTTCAATCAACCGCACGTAACAGTCCCTTAATATCAACAAAGTAACTTGATTCCGAGCGCATTCTGTCAATTCGTCTAACAATTTTGTCTTAGAAATCCGTACGAAAATTGGATCAACCAGCACGTCACTTGCATTATTTTCCGACTGCTTTGCTCTTTTGATTACATTTAAAACTTCCTGGAGAACAAAATCAGCTTCAGATCGGGGTGATAGTTCATTGAATCTCGGATTTTGTATATCTGGAGATACTTCCGAGTCGTCTAAATTTGTAACAGGTGATGATGTTTCATGTTCGGTTAAATTAAGCAATGGAAGTGAACTTTCTAATTCAATTACACGAGTTTCATCATATTGCTGAGTTTCAAGTGTTTCAGATGGAAGAGAAGAGTCTGAACATGCATTTGTGTCCTTTGATGGTAATAGTAATAAGTCTGATTCTTTTTTATCTCTGCTACGCACTTTAAGAGGTGGTAATTGCATGCTTGAATGTGATCTATTGCTATTCATTGTCTAAACTGTTATTAGTTGCTATAGCCATCAACTGAAACGTTTAGTCGGCGGTTAATGAAATAGTAGGTAAATCTAAAACCAGCATCTTAAAAAAAATGTATTTTTCTTATTTGAAATTTATAATATATAATGAGAAAATTGAATCTTGTTTTATAAATTTATTTAAAAATTAATAAATTTGTATTTTAAACATTTAATTGCTTAAGAATTAACTTTACCCGCCAAACCAGACATAAATCACATTTTCGCAATAACACAACTGATACAAATTTGGTTACGACCAGGAAGTGCGGTCACAGTTTATAGACATCCAAGCTGATCTGTGTAAAAATGGCGCCTATTTTAAGAAGTGACTTTCCTCGTATTAAAGCCGATGTAATTAAGGCGAATAAAGAATGCACAGACAGGGGACTTATTCATAGTGCAAAATGGTAAGTGATAACACATTTTAAAACAGTCAATTTTAATTTTGTGTGTTTTTTAAGGGCTGCTGAATTGTCACATGCTTTAAAAACCGTAAATATTAACGTCAAAGATGTCATTTCATCTTTGGTAGAAACGGATGAACGATTTTTGCTAGACTTTGATGACTACATTTTAGCTAAAAGTTATTTTGAATTAAAAGAGTATGAACGTGCAGCAGACTTTGCTGGAAATTGTAGCAGCCCAAAAGGCAAATTCTTGCATTTATATTGTTTATATTTAGCAGGAGAAAAACAGAAAAATGATGACATTTCTGATACAATGAGTAAGAATTCTTTCACAGCTATAAATCGAAAATCAAAATATTGTAAACATAATTATATTTATTACATTTTCCAGCTCCAGGTGAGGTATGTACTAATTTACAACTCAAGCGTTTGAGATCAGAAATGCAACAAGATCATGCAAATTTAAGCTTAGATGGTTTTGGATTGTATTTATATGGTGTAGTATTGAAAAAACTTGATCTGATATCCGAGGCAGTGACAATTTTGACTGAAGCGATTCACAGTGAACCACTTCATTGGGGTTCATGGTTAGAATTGGCTACAATGGTAACTGATAAAGACATGGTAAGTATTACATAAATTTTTAAAATATTTGCTACATTCTGTAACTAAAAATTATTACTTTACAGTTAATTTCTCTTCTTCTGCCTGATCATTGGATGAAGCAATTTTTTTTGGCTCATACTTACTTAGAATTACAACTGAATGATGATGCTCTTACAATTTATAACGCATTAACAGCTGCTGGTTTAGGCGATAGCACTTACATTATGGCACAGATTGCTATTGCTTATCACAATATGCGAGGTAATATTTTTAAATGTTATTGCCATATTTTTTTGTGTACATTATTAATAAAATTTATTCATAATATTATTTAATTAATTGTTTACAGATGTTGATCAAGCTGTTGATATTTTCCGAAAACTACAAAAAGTTGATCCATTCCGATTAGATAATATGGACACATATTCCAATTTATTATATGTTAAAGTAATAATCACAGAAATAATTAAAAAAATTCAATTGCAATTTTATTTAATTATTAATTTTTTTTTTGCAGGAATTACGCGTTGAGCTAAGTTACTTGGCACACCGAGCTTGTGACATTGATAAATATCGTGTTGAAACCTGTTGTGTTGTTGGTAATTACTAATAAGCACTACAAACGAATGCAAATACCTAAGAACATATCAGTTTATTTTTACAGGCAATTATTACAGTTTACGCTCGCAACACGAAAAGGCCGTTCTTTACTTTCAAAGAGCTCTAAAATTAAATCCACATTATTTAGCAGCTTGGACTCTGATGGGCCATGAATATATGGAGATGAAAAATACCGCTGCTGCAATCCAATCATATAGACAAGCAATAGGTTTAAAACAATTAGCTCTTTTGTGTAGTTTTTTTTATAATATATCAACTGATTTCAGAAGTCAATCGTCGTGATTATCGTGCTTGGTATGGATTAGGGCAAACATACGAAATTTTAAAGATGAATTACTATTGTTCGTATTACTATCGACAGGCTCAGCAGTTAAGGTGAATATGAGCATAATCCTAATACAGATTAAAATTGAATCATTTATTTTCAGACCAAATGATTCGAGGATGTTAGTTGCATTAGGTGAATCGTTTGAAAAACTTGATCGATTGCAAGAAGCTAAAAAGTGTTTCTGGAAAGCACATTCAGTTGGTGATATAGAAGGAATGGCTTTAATTAAATTAGCAAAGTAAAAAAGTCTGAAAAATAAAAGTGCAAAATTTTGATTGCTTTATTTTGTTTAGATTGTATGCAAAGTTAGGGGAAGACAAACAAGCAGCAGCAGCATATACAAATTATATCCAAGAAGTAGACGAACCAGGAGTTCAAGTAGATTTTTGAAATTTGAATATAAATTAAAATCAAATTTTATATTTTGTGCTTTTTAGAATGTAGATCGAGATGAACTATGCCATGCATACAAATATTTAGCAAATTATTATTTAAAGCTAGATAAATTAGATGAAGCATACAATAATGCTCAAAAGTGCACGGAATATAATGAGGTAATGAAATAAATATTTAATGTGATTTTGGAATAACAACCCATTTTTTTTTGTATTTAGACTAGGGAAGAAGGCAAATCTATAATACGTCAAATTGCACTATTACGTTCCCAACAAGATAATCAACTTCTAGTAAGAAAACAGTTTAAAGATTCGAGTTATTCTTATTTATTTGGTAATACTTTCAGAATGATGCTACACAAATAAGGTACCGACCTAAAAATGATGCTTCACTTGTAGAACCAATGAACTTAACCTTTACACCATAACTTTTTTTTTTCCTTTAAATTTAAACTTAATAAAACATTAATGTAATAAATGGAGAAACCTTATATTTAAATAAATCATTTTCAATAAAATCATTCTAGTTGAATTTGTTCAAGAACCCTGGAATGAATATTGGTCTCGTTTTCTGTCTATAATGTAAAATTTAGTTTATGAATACAAAATCATTAAATCTTCAAGTATAACTTACTTTTTCATCTAATGGAGATGTTAATAAAACATTAGCTGAAGGTTTAAATAACTTTTTCACCGTCTCTGGGGTACAAGGTGAAACTTCTAAAAATATTTTATTAGCAGGCTTTCTTTCAGATGAAATTTATTTTAAGATTTACCATCATATTCCGAATTATCATTAATTGGAGTTTGCTACAATAAGAATACATTTATGAGTACTAATAACATATTTATAGTATATGGTTTAACAGACTTTTGGTGTTAGTTTTACACTCCTCCCAAACACACGTTCTTCCAATTGGTTAACCTAAACAAAAAGAGATGCAATAAAAAATTTAAAAATAAATGACTTTTAAAAGTTACGGTAATCTCAATATCGGTATTTTCCTTCTCCTCTAAAATTTCATCTTTCCATCCAATTTTCATATTCTGAAAATCTATTCAAAAGTTTTATGAATGATTTTACACAATTATATCAAGTGCAATGTAACATCAAAACCTTTATTTAATAACTCCTTTTTCAATAACGCATTGTCCATCGTTAATTTTTTCTTCTTATCTGCCTAAAAAAGTAAAAACAATATAGTTTAGTGAAAATTAATAGACAAAATAACGATTAATTTTTCCTTACTTGATTGGCCAATCTCTGTTCATACATTTCAACCAATTGATTCAAGCGAGAAATTTCATCGTTTGATTCTAATAACTGCGCTTCTTTGATAGCCAGATTTTTACTCATTTTCTCATATTTAGATTCCTAAGTAGGAAAAAAAGCAAATTATACTTTTTTCGTAAATTCTTCTTAATCATTTCTTACCATTTGCAAATAAGATGAATTAGCTTCTTCAGAAGATACACTAACCCAACTAAGATCAGTTGATGGCTAAAATTAAAATAATATAGTTCATTAAATAAAGAATTTGATGTAAAAAAACTTGCTGTTTTTACTTTTATAACTAGACCCAACATCGATATGTACTAAGGATGCTAAGGATTGGAAAAAAGTCTGAACCCAAATTCCAGACCTGATCCAATTGCCAGTTAGGGTTAGATTGAGTTTAAGAATACCAAAATTTCAGAATTTCTCTTTGGAACAGGGATATTTTCAGCAGAAATTATGGGTTTAGGGTTGGATTGTATTAAGATGTAATAAATGAAGTGTCTACAGTAAACAGATAGTAATAAATTGCTGCACCAATTAATTACTATCTAATTACAATAAACACATGATACATGCAAACATAAAATGAAACAAAACCATTGTTTGTTCTTGCATATGCATAAACATAAATTCCAGTATTTTGTTTACTTTTATTTTGTGATGGCTACTAGTACTTCTATTCAAAAAGTAATATTTGATTTGATCACTTTTATAAATCTTTTATTCAAAAAGCAATGCGAATTTAATTTTTTTTTTTCTCTAGTGATTTTAGATAGTGTGAAATTTTTAAATTTTTCTGGTTTTGGATTGGGTCAGGTTTTAAATTTTGACCGTTAGCATCCCTAATATATACAGGTGTAGTTTTACTAACTAAATTTCGCTTGCAAATTGCAAATTTCAAATAAACTGATTGAAAGTAATTTAAAACCTTTCTACTGTAGTCTTTGTATGAATTTTGAAACATTTGCAGTGATGATTTACGACGAAAATTCGCATGAGAAATTGACATTCTTGTGTTTGATTGTCGTAATGCCTTTATTTCATCTTTGTACATTCCAATTTCATGTTTCATCTCTTCTATTTGTGATTCATATTCCTAGAAAAAAATGGCAATGTAATAGTAAATTAAAATATTCAATTTAATAATAACCACTTTACTTTAATCTTTTTATTTTTTTCTTCCAGCTCTCTTCCACATTCCTCGTCATCAGAATAATCCTCTTTTGGCCTTTTACGAGCAGCTTCTACTTGTTCAATGCAAAGAGCAATTCTTTTCTCAGTGTATTGCTCTGATAGCTCCTTATCCTCTTGTCTCTTTTCACTATTACAAAATCATTTTAACACAATAAAAGTAATTTTTAAAAAAATTATATTTTCTTACGAATAATATTTCTGCAGATCAAGGACAGCAGCTGCAGCCTCATCGCCAACTTCTTTGCGTATGCGAACTTCTTGCACCTCAATTTCGCGCTTTAATTTCTTAATATCATCTTGCAGTTGATCAATATACAAGAATAATTCCTTAAAAAATAAAAAGTAATGATTAAATACTTAAAGTACGGTGTATATATTCATAAAAATAATTAGTTTAAGCACAATTTTCTTCAGATTAAACTGGCCAAATGCGTCTCAGCATAAAGCAGATATTTCACCACAAAGCAGATATTTCACCACTAAGTAGATATTTCACCGCTTTCAAAGAGCAAGGATATTTTTGCATCATTAGAAAACTTAAAGCTTTTAAAATCTATTCCCATTAAAAAAATTCATTTACTTCTTTATCAAAATCCGTTTCGCTATCATCACTCTCATCCTCTGATGTCATCCAAGGTACTGAAGTACGAACAGTTGTTCCTTCCATGAGAATAGACGCTTTTGTGCGTTTCGGTTTGGTTTCATGTATTGGCACAATGAATACCTTTTCAAAAAAAAGGAAAAATTATTAGTGTGTTCCATAATAATTCAGCACATTAAACCTTACTTTCTCAGCAAGAGCTGAAAATTTCAGTACTTGTAAACTTTCATCGCACATGCCAGGTTCTGGACTTATGTTAACAATCATACTGACAGCACTTCGATGAGTAAAGAAATTTTGAAATATCCTAGTAAGTTTGCTTTCTCGAAAAGGAATTAATTTCATAGTTTCCCTGATTAAAAATAAAAAAATAATTTGTTAAACAGTTACATTAAAACTCAAGTTCGCATGTACCTGCTCATCTGCTGATTCATACGAAGTGTACTAATACAACGACCTAACACTAATAATGATGTGTTAATATTACATGCTTCTTTCAATCTATCGCCTGTGTTTCGAGTTTTGCTATAACGTTCGGACCCAGCCAAATCGCAAAATGACAATCTAAAAATTTAAATTAATTAGAGACAATGAAAAATAATATAATTTTAAAGTTTTACCTGGAAATAGTGGCTACTCTAGGGTTTTCTTTATCAGGAGTGCGAACAATTTCCACACTAAAAATACAATGACTTCTACTTGAGTTCTGATTCAACTTCGTGGCAGCAAATTTCAAATTTTTTGTACCGACAATCAACAGTTTCATTGCTTCATTGGAATTTGAAACGCATATTCTTTGTAAACCTAAAAATAAAATTTTAATTTTAAACTAAAATAATATAAATTTTAAATTTTAATTTTTATAACCTTTAACAAAAACATTTCCATTTTTATCTTCGGAAAGTTTCAAGCAACATCTCTTTTTGCTTCTTGTAGTCATAACCGGTTGAAAAAGATCATATACAAATTCGTTATAAATTTCAGCAAACGAAACCCAAATTGAGTATGCAAAGCTATCTACGTTAGGTATCGCAACTTTACACTCTTCATGAACTCGATGTTCAATTTGTGATAAACCATCTAAAACAAAAATAATTCAATAAACAAAATAGTTGTATACCTCTTTCATAAAAACAACCTTTAAGTGATGCCAAATTTTCACAACTTCGATAAGACGCAATACTCTCGTCTGACGACATAGAAGATGCGATTCTGGATGCAGTTGATAATTCCGAAGTCGAATCTACATCCTAAAACAAAACTTTAAAAATATAAATTTAAATTATTTTATTCAATTAATTACGCACGACATCACGAGCCCAAGATATCAAATGTTCTTTCTTCTGTCGCTCTTGCCGTTGAGCTTCAGTTGATAATTTCGTAATATTATCATAAAAATTTGGTTTTACGATAACTGGATCCATCAGACGGTTGCCAATGCTATTAAATATCACATCAAGTGATCGTGGAAGAATTCCGGGATTAGACAAAACTCCTGTTTAAAAAATTAAACAAAATATTATTTATTTTTTTGAAAATAATATTCTAATTTTCTAACTAATGTTCCGGTATTTCCTTGCCTTTAGTGGCTTGTCAGTATAAATCAAATTCCAAGTTTTGATGGGAATCAGTGTTAGTTTTAGTGATTCGAATTATTATAAATAGCTTGCCAATAAGTAAATAAAATAACTTATTGTACTGAAAATAGATTATTACCATATTTAAATTGTTGTACTTTTTTTAGGTATGTCGGATAACTTAGTGCATTCTGTAAAATATAGGCATCTGCTACTAAAGGCGCAGAAATACTGTATTGTTGAAATTAATTTTAAAAGCACTCAAGGTTAATGAAAAACTTAAGTTCTGCCTAGTAACCAAAACCTTTTTGAAAATATCCCTACCTTGAACAGTGTGGGTTTTTCCAGAATTTGTAGCACCATACGCGAAAATAAGGCAACTTTCCCCCCACAAAAACCTTTGAACAGTATTGTGTACTGTTGCATTATAGAACTGTTTTTGGTCATATTCAGAACCAAATATTTTAGAAAAAATGAATTGATGTTTCACATTTCCACCGTTTTGCAGGTTTTTGTACGTAGCTGATTCTTTTGGTAGGTGAACAATGATTCGATTTTCGTTAGTTATATCAATGCATGTCTGTTAAATTAAAAGTAAAAATAATTCAATGTTAAGAATAATAAATTTCGAAATCATAAAATACTTCTTTCTTTTTCTTTGACTCCTCTGTTGTGAAACCACGAACCCTTAAAAACACGTCCATGGGCGAAGCTTTAGTATTAGTAGTAACTTCAGGGGAATACAAAGCCATTAGATTCTTACGAGTACTATTCAAAGCTATATCTAAAGTAGTATCGGCCATTTTATATACCAAGCTTTTAACACTTGAATGGATATTTGATGAAGAAATTGTGACAGCTGAAGATTTCATGCGCCAACGATACACCTTTGGTCTTTTGATTTGAATTTTGAATTCTGTCGTAAGCATATATCAGCCAATCAGAACCAAGCACTGAAACCGAGGCCTTACTAATATAAATATCAAACTAAAATGCTTTATTAATATTACAAACATATTTTTATAAAACAGATAAAATAAGAAAAAATTAATTACTTAATTTTACAAAACAAAAAATCGTTTCAAATTTAGTTACTAGGCGCTACCGTCGCAACACGGCTTCTGTTGACAGTCTCTAACGCGCATGTCTCATCAAATGAGAAGATTTTTGAGGGCATAGCATGAGGCGGTAATTACGTGGATAAAATGTCATCATGGCTTGGTATCCCTGTTCGTGGCGTACTTCTCGACATTACCGGTGTTCTTTATAACAGCGGTTCGGCAGGAGGCACAGTTATCGAAGGCTCAGTGGAGGCCGTTGCACGGTAAAATAAAAAAAATTTTTGTATGGGGATGTGAATTATGTTTGATCATGTACAGTATACTGAGGTTTAGTCTGTATAGCCATGGTGTTAAATCTAATAATTTATTTTGCAGATTAAAAGAGGCCAACATTCCTGTTAGACTCGTTACAAATGAGACTCAATCAACACGGGAAAAACTAATCCAGAAACTTAGCAAGCATGGATACTCGGTTAATGTTGATGATGTTTTTGCACCAGCGCCCGCCGTTTCTAAAATCTTAAAAGAGAGGAAACTCTCGCCATATTTATTAGTACATCCAGGTAAGAAGTAATAAATAATAGTCAACAGTTAAATTTAAAATAAAAAGTTTGTTTTAAGGTGTACTGCCCGAGTTTGCAAATGTCGATACTTCTACACCAAACTGTGTTGTTGTTGGAGATGCTGAAGATCATTTCACTTATGCAAATGTCAATAAAGCTTTTCAAACATTAATGGGTTTAGAAAATCCAATTTTAATCTCAATGGGAAAAGGGTAGAACTTAACTTAATATTTTTAATAATGAATATGAAAATCCGTTTTTTTGTTTTTTAAATTAACAGCAAGTATTATAAACAAAGTGACCATTTCCAACTTGATCTAGGAGCATATGTCGCTGGTTTAGAAGTAAATTTTTATATTTATATATATACCTTCAATGTATATCTATACAGATATATACATATTTTTTTAAGATGAATTTGCATTACAGTATTCATGCGACATAACGGCTGAAATTGTGGGCAAGCCATCCAAAGAATATTTCTTAACTGCTCTAAATGACATGCATGTATCACCTAATGAAGTAATTCAATGTGAAATTAACAATAATAAAGATTTCAAAAACTATTTTTATGTAATATATACAGGCAATTATGATAGGCGATGACATAATTCATGATATTGGTGGAGCTCAGACTGCTGGTATGAAAGGAGTATTAGTCCGGACAGGGAAATACCGGTATTACATAATATCTAAATAAGTTTTAAAAGCAGTTACTGATTGTTATTTCATTTTTCTCATTTTAGAGGAAGTGATGAAAACCATCCTTTAGTAAAACCAGACGCTATTGTGGATAATTTGGCGAAAGCAGTAGATCATATTCTAAGTTGATAACTTAAGACTTAAATCACCATAGTATTAAAAAGAACAAATTGAAAGTACTGTATTTACTTTTAAACTCAAATGAAGCTTTAAACCAAAGTGTATGATGTGCATAAAAGAAATTAAAATGATTTTGTTGTACCTGAAATTTTTATCGAATGGTTTGTGACATATGCAATGGGGTAAGCATCAATTCAAAGGCAGCATCTTTCAAATTGGCGCCGCGTAAGTTTGCTTCGTGGAGATCTGATCCCGACAGATCGCAATTCTGTAAAAATTATTTTTTTTTTAAATCGTAGTAATAAATAAATATTAAAATGTTTTTGAGTTTATCTATTATTAAACTCACTTCCAAATCTGCTCCCGCCAAGACAGCCCCACGTAGGTCGCAATTTTGAAGATTTGCATTCTTCAATGTTGCCACACGTAAATTAACAGCTGCCATTTGACTGCCTTCCAAATTTGCACCCTTTAAATTAACCCCTAGATGAATAGCAAAGAAAAGTAATAATTTGTTAATAGTTTAAAATTTTAAAGTTAGTACCAAATATAAACAAACCTTCCATATTTGCTCTGCTCCCCGCAGGATCTTCAAAATTACATGATAACATATTTGCTAATTCTAAATTCGCACATAACATTTTGACGCCCATTAAATTAGCACCCTAAAAAGTACTTTATTAATATCTATATCAAGAATTCAATTATTTTCTTTTACCTCTAAATTTGCATGTGACAGATCTGCCCTTTCTAAGCAACAGAAAGCTAAGTTTGCACCAACTAATTTAGCTTTCTGTAAATTTGCATATTTGAAATTAATATTACGTAAATCCAAACGAGATAAATCTGCACCCGTTAAATTCACTCCCTAAATCATTTAGTTTTAAAATATATTGAATTATTTTTATTTGTAATTTATTTTATATATTTATTATTACCTGAAACCGGAGCTCTGACGAATGTGATGTAGCTACTAGAGCATTTATTACATCTCGTCTGCTTAATGGCGAGCATTCAGAGGTAGAATTTTTATCCTAAATTAAAACAAACATTGATATCAGATAGTCACACTTAAAATTCTGCTATATTACTTGAATTATGTCTTCTAATAATGGTATTAAAGAATCAATACCAAAAAATTTAGCCTCTTCAAGGACACCTAAAATGTAAATTCAATAGTGGATTATTATTACAATTTAAAAAAAAAAACTTATTTAAAAATTAACTTTTTACCTTCTGGATTAACATGATCATTAAGAATTAAACGACCATGCCGAAGATAGTTTAATATTGGTTCAAAATAGATAGGATTTCTATCAATTAGATAAGCACCATGTTTGTCAGTTATATTAAGCCACAATTGATTACCTAATAAATTGCAATTATAAAATTTAAATTTAATTGTGTTTTTATATATTTTTTTAAATATTATTACTGTCAGTAATGTCAGCAAACATTCGTGCAAGCATCGACCCTGAATCTTTGGTAGTAAGTGTACTTCTGAAATTAAATTTATCATAAATACAAATTTTCATATTTTTTTAAACAATTTAATACCGTGTCGTAACAAATTTTCGGCCTCCTATGTTTAATGAAATCCAACCATGATGAGCAGCTAAAGGTGTGAGCAAGTTTTGATCGTGAATCCGTTGTGATTTGTGTGACATTTCTGGTTTTATAAAAGGTTCGCCTTCTGATGCGTATAATACATCGTCATCTCTTTACAGAAGAAAAAAATCAATACTAATTATTAATTAATTACATTATCATTATTACTGTTTCTTTAGTAGTTTTAAGCTACTTTCTCACTTAATTAATCTAATGTCATCAATTTCTCCTCCTTGTGCAGTAAATATTCGTTTAATATGAAGACCGAATTTGTTACTGGCACCAGATAAAAGTTCTTCTAACGAATGAGTAACTAAAAATACCTACAAGATTAAAGCATAGATGTTAATTTACTCATATGTCAATGACAGTTGTTAAAAGCTACAATTGCAGTTTACCTTTCCGTCAATCTCCGTTCCATTTCGAAATAAAACCACTCTCTTCATTATTTGCGTGCTAAACCTTTACTATACCGATATCATCATTGCCTATCAAAGAAAATGATTGATTTTTCGTCTAGCATTGCTGCCAGAGGTACACATGCGCGTCTATACAAGGTAAAAAGATAGCGCCGGCTCTTTAACGTACGTCTACATCTCTTGTCTTAGCTAAAAATCGGGTGTAGTCATCTTGATACCCGTATGGATAACCAGCGTAGCCTAGTGACAAAATTTGATGTCACTTCATTGGCAAACTCGAGAACATGAATTTTGCTGAGCAATAATATCAATACCTTTTCATTACTTAATTACTTGAGAAATTTTATAAAAAAAAAAAGTTATATTCGTAAATGAAGCATAAAGTTTGCTCAAGAATGGATTCCGATAGCTCCCTTCAAAGCAGAATCAGTCAGATCAGAATTGCGATCACGTATATGGAGCCAGCGAATGTGGAATGCCGTGTGTGCACTGTACATGTCACCTTAACCATTGGACTAACAGGGCTACAGTCCTAGGATGCCAGGGGCTAAGGGGCGCTAGTCTCTACCACCTCACAAAAATATTGCAAAAGATGTGTTATTAATAAAATTTTTGCAAGTATCAATCCAATGTAAAACAATAATTCCAGTACTCTGATGTAAAATTAAAACGAGATTCTATTATTTTTAAAAAGGCACTTAATGTTCTTAGTTGATGGTCACCTAATGGCTGTCGTAGAGCGTTTGGCCAGCCCTTGTTTGGCCGCCCACTATGCTGTGCACAATTTTTTCCCTTCCCTCCTTCTGTTGCCTTGTTATTAGATGAAAATAAGAGAAACATTTTGCAAAAAGTTTTGTGATCAGGTGGTTGAAAACCACTGCTTTAACAAAAGATTTGAATCATATGAAAACCATTAGTCATCGTTTGGACTTGATGGAGTAAATAAAAGTTTATTTTTTATGGGCCCGCATTTATTTTCATACTCGGCCCCGTAAACCCAAGGCCCGACTCTGATCACATACTGCAACAGCAGAATCAGTGGGATCAGAATTGTGATCACTGATCTCAAATTCTGATCCCATAAAAATATTACGCCAAAGCTCATAAATTATTAGCTTTTGTGTAATTTTTGTTTTAAAGTTTTAATATTTTTTGTATGTGTTTAATAATAAAAATTATTTCTGCCTTTTCAATGCAAACTTCTCTTGTTAAATATTATGGATAAACTTGTTAAACTATTATAAAATTCTCAATTTAATTACTTAAATATATAACAGTTTTGTAAAATTTTTCCCGTTATTCCAATTTTGACAACTGATAAAAGTATCTGAACCTCAACCCGGCTATTTGAATTTCTAATGGATATATGTCAAAAAGATTTTTATATTAACTGAAATCTTCAATTTTTTATAATGTCTGCGTTACCTATTTGATATTTCTGTAGGTTATAGGCTTTTTTGGTCTCCTCCAGGATGGCACACTATGACTTTCAGGTGCCCTAGGCAAAATATAATTTTGGGGCCCATTTCATACTATAAAAGCATGATGATTAAAAACAAAGTCCTCTAGTAAAAATAGGGAACCCCTCTAGTCGGGGCCCCAAGCAATTGCCTAATTTGTCTACTGTATGACACGCTACTGCTCTCATGGGTTCGATGGTGATCCTATGGCAAAAGCTTTCAACCTAGAGGCAGGAGATGAAGTAGAAGTGTAATTTGGACATGAATAAAAAGCCAGAATTAAGATAATTAAATTTATTGTTTTTAAGAAAGTTTCAGTTTGAAAAATAATTTCTAATTAAAATGTATTTCTGATTTTAAAATGATGCTTGTTTTTGTTTTTTGATGAAAAGATAGATATATGATTATATACTAGAAAATACTTGATGAACAATTTCTTTAACTTTAATGTTTGAGAAAGTAACTAAAATCAATACCCACCATATTAAGATAATGAATAAATTGTTTTAAATTTCTTAAATAAAAGATAAATTTAGTATATATTTTAAAACTTAAATTTAAACCTTAAAATAAAATTTTCATTAGGGCGACTGCAAAATGTCATCAAGCACATGACATTGCCATGTGATCGCACGTGATGGGAAGCATCACGTGCCATAGAGTCAGTCTTCTTTACCCTCTCCTTGTATAAACTCAGCTAGCTAGCAGGATAGTGCAGCAAGAAAGTAATTCAATTGAGTGACTTGGGCATGTAAAGTATGCAACATGTGGACTATTATCTGGAGCCTAGTTTGATAAGTTATCTTTGCTTTTTGTGTTTATGGCAGTTTAAGAAATCAATTAATTATCAATTTACATTTAAACTCAGCTAGACTTAGAAAATCTCTCGAAATGAAAGTAATCTCAGCCTAGGTTTAAATCAGAATGGCAGGTAATTTAAAAACAAAGAATTATTTTTATATTAGTTATTTTTCCAACTTTGTAAAATCTTCAAATTATTTTATAATAACCAAATTATGTGCTAATGTACTTTTTTTCAGAAATCAAACTTAAATACTGCTCCAGCATAATCATAAAAAATTTGAATCCAAAAGAAAATATGCACAAAATTCTGAAAGTATTTAGCTTATTTGGCACAATTACCAAAGGAAAATATGTAAAAAAAAATATTGAATACACCCTTACCTCGCTTTACGGCTAAGACACGTTCTGAAAAAGTTGGCCATAAAGCGGAGAGCCGTATAACGAATCATTGCGCATTCAGCATTGTTTGGCCGTATAACGAAAATTGTGGGCCGTAAATAAAAAAAGTGCCATACTTAAAAAAGGCCGTTATAGTGAAATGCCATATAAAGAGCGGCCGTATAGCGAGGTGTAAGTGTATTTTATTTTATTTTATTAAAAAAAATAATTAAAGTTTATTTTTTTTAGATCACAGGAACTTTAACTAGTAAGTGTGCAGTCGTTTGTTACAAGCAGTCCGAGGCAGCAAATGCAGCTATTAATGCAATGAATGGAAGAATTATTCACAGATTTGTAATAGAAGTACGTAGAATGAAAGGATTTAAAACACAAAAACAAGAATTTGATATTGGTTCAGAATTGGACTCTCTTACAATCTATTCTCCAGAATTGGACTCTCTTGAAATCTATTCTCCAGAATTAGACTCAATTGAAAATTCTTCCCCAGAATTGGACTCTCTTAAAATCTATTCTCCAGAATTAGACTCAGCTGAAATCTCTACTCCTGAATTGGACTTAACTGTAAACTCTTTTGCTGAATTGGACTCAACAGAAAACTCTTTTGCTGAATTGGACACTAATGAAAACTCTTTTGCTGAATTGGACACTAATGAAAACTCTTTTGCTGAATTGGACACTACTGAAAACTCTTTTGCTGAATTGGACACTACTGAAAACTCTTTTGCTGAATTGGACACTACTGAAATATTTTTTATAAATGAATGATAATGAATTCTAATAAATTTGCTTCTCGTTCCAACTCAGTTGAGTTGAATTGTAATAATATCCCTGTTCCTAATTCTCTGGTGTACATGAATTGATCCTGCAGTGGATTATAGTAATAATTCTAAGCAGAGCTTTTTTTGTGGCGGTACGCGCTAGTACGGCATACCAGAACCTCTTTCCAAGCCAAAAAAAAATCAAAAATTGTCGTCATTTTGTTTTAGTCCAGGCCATTTTGCCCGGGCTATACTGTCGTGGTACCCCAAAAA
>JAQFZN010001118.1:0-18576 GCA_034687075.1 Geophilus carpophagus | reverse complement strand
TTGTGAGCATCAGCACAATATCCAAAGACTCTTTCAAAATTCTCATTTCATTAGAGTTATGGTTCAGTTGATAAATTCTTTTGAAATGCATCCGGACGGTAACCGGGCTAAACAAGACGAATTTTCCATGTTTTTTAAACAGATCAAAGTGATATGTTATAAAGAGTTGAAGGTAATCCGTTACAACAGGGCAAATAACGAATCACTGGGCGAGCAAAGTGTTGCTACATTTTGGAGGAAAACACAAGACAATGACAATACGATTGAGTTTTTGGTGTCGCATGGAGCGTCAGTTATAAACGAGAGTTTTTCGGATAATTTACTTTGTTTGTTGCAATTGATTTGTCCAATGAAAACTAGTTTTCATGAATCATTCATGTCTTCACTGTTGGACTACTTGGATTTATCACGACAAACTAATTCTTTAAAAAATATTCAAAGGAGGAAGCTTAAACAGTATGAAGTCAAAGAAACTTATCTTCCACAATTAGGTTCGGTTTTAACAGAAGATCTGGTTGCACTTTTAGATCAGAATTGTTGTAATCATTACAAAGCATTTGATTACATTGCGTGTCCAATTGCAAACACGAAAGAAAATGAGAATGTTTACATTTTCGGCTTAATTGTGAAGGAATTAGAAAAATCTTATGAGAATAAATATGTTAAATGGTATCTTGTTGATATTGGATTAGCAGAACCTGTGGAGAAATCAACGTTAGAAATTTATAAGTTTTTAAATGTTGAGGAAATGGAAGATGAAGTGAAGAACACAATGCAATTGCAACGTCACGAGTTTCCAGGAACGGATGAAACTAATACAAAGTTTTCACGGGATCTTGAAGACGTATTAGAAGAAGTTTCTGATCAGTTGGAAAATTTCTGGAAGTTATCATTTGAAGATAGAGGTAAAGCGGTTAGGCGTTTATATTTGTATTGGCATCCGGATAAAAATCCTCCAGATAAGAGCAATTACTCTACAGAAGTGTTTAAACATATAGTGAAGGAATCAGATCGTTTGAAAAAAGGCACTTCGAGAAAAAAAAAACCAAAGAAAAAGTAAGTAAAAATAAATAAAAATAAAACTTGATGATTCTTTTAAGTAAACATTAAATTATATATTTTTTTTCTTAAAAATTGTTTATAGGAAAGCAGACGAGAATTTCCCATTCAGTGAATGGGACAATGAAGCGCGAAGTGATAAGAAGCGAAAACAAAATTATTATGAAAGAGCTAGTTCCGATTGGGATTATTTTTCGTCATCGACTCGAGAGTCAAATATTCCACCTGCATTTGCAAAGAATTTTAATAAAACAGCAAAATTATGGTGCGAGCAAGCTAAATGTGACTTGGATGAAGCGACACATCCGAATCAATGTTATGAATGGGTGTTTTATAAGTATTATCAGGTACTTTTATTTTCAGTTTCATTTTTTATTATAATAACAAAACGTTAATAAAATTGTTTATCAATTTTTATAGGTGGCAAGAAAAAGTATGATTGCCATGTTATTTACAAAATCGACATGTGAGAATCTAAATGCCAATTTAACGGAATTAGCTTTGAATATAGCTTTAGTTTTTGGAAGTGAACATGGGGATATATGCAATATAGTAAAGGTTGTAATTATTTATCTTTGGCTTGATAGGTGGCTGTGTGTTTACAATCTATTTGTTTTTTATTAATTTTTAGTTGATGATAGAAAATGGAGTAGACGAAGTTCGCACTATTAATCCACGAGCTGGGAAAACACCTCATGATTTTTATCAACAGTATTCTGCCAGAGTTTCTTTAGTTGATGAATCAGCGAAGAAATTATTCGAAATAGCTAAGGAAACTGTAGAACGAGGTCAACGAGAAAATTAATACAAGTTATATGTAAATCTTTTATGTCTTTAATTATGAAAAACAAATCTTTTGATGACTTTTACAAAGTGGAGTTTTAAAAATTGTGATTTTATTTTCTATAATTTATCTTATATATATATATTACTATACTCTGTGTGCACTCAAGAATAGAATAATTGTTTACAATATGATTGATCAAGCCCTTTTCACTAACTTCCTGTAAATGAAGTTACTACACATGAAATTAGTTCAGTTAAATTTTATGAAAAACAAATATAATTATTGTAAAAATGCAGATTGTAATACACATATTTGGTACTTTTGGCAATAAAAACTTACTTTAATCATAAAATTTCACATGACAATACTTTTTGTAAAATAAGCAATTTTGTTTAATTTTTAATAATTGTGATGGATGCCCTATTTCCCATTGGTAATAGATGAGTCTCATCAACTCCTCCCCTTAAAGTGAGTGACCAATACTCGAGGGAGTCTCCAGTTTGTGGCCAGATGGCTGCACCAGGTAAGAGTGCATAAAAACTTTCAACTCCCCTTTATATAACCCAGAACTTGACTTATTGAAAGTTAAACTTATTTGTGTATTTTAAGACTTGTCTTATGATATATCAAACTCAAGTATAACATAGCTTGGTTCAAGTGGTAAAACTTGGGATTGAACAGTATTTAGCTCTGGTAGCTTCTGTGCCAAGGATTGCTAATACTTATTAGTTTGCATGGTTGTGTGTTGCTGGTAAGCACTCATTGTATTTTAGGCACAACCCACACCACTGTGCTGCTGACAGAGTCATTCCCAATCACAAAGACAAGTAAGTGAACAACTTACAAAATTATATCAGATCAAATCAAGTCAAGCCAAGTCAGGAGCAAATTTAGTGCTCTCCTTATTTATAGTCATAAATAAGGAGAAACTATATAAAAATAGAAGACAATTAAATGATTAAATCTAATTGGTTATTCTAATTTAGCCAGTCTTTAAAAAAGGGGACAAAGCTCCCTAAATAATTAGAGATATTCTTAAAAATTAATTCAAACTACCTTTGCATCCTCAAGTGACAGAATAAAGAAAATAAGATTTTGATTAATCCCGTCACACATGGATAAGAGCTGTGGTCTGTGTCTGATCTAAGACTGGCCATGACTCAGGGTGGGGTTCAAAGGATTAAGGAGTCACATGACCAGGAGGCAGCATCTCCTGGTTGACACCTGAGTAATTATCCAAAATCCTCACAAATTGGACTGTGTATAAACAAGAAATATTTGATTAAGTTAAATAATTTAACTGATATTAAATTTAGGATATTTTTTAACTGTTTTTTAAACAAAAAAATAAGAAATTGAATATAAAATTAAAAAATTATTTATATAGTTTGTTCTTTTGTCCTTATTTTTATCAATTTAGCTAATTTTAAACTTAATGCAGTTTGAATGAGTGTTTTTTCATTAAGTTATTGGTTTTATAAGAAATCTCCTAGATACCGATAAAGGCCAACCACTACTAAATTGTGTAGGTTATTCCAGAAGTTTTTAGTGCATTAGGTGCAGCCTCACCTTGTCTTGAGCCCCAAGTCAGGCAGGTGGGGTCAAACCCAATCACAAACTGATAAAAGTAATAAATCTATAACCCCACTTGTTTGTTATAGCGGGGTTAAATTTTATTATAACAAATTTGTTTGTAACAACGAAATTTCATTATAATGAATTTATTTGTAATAATGAAATAAATAAATAAAAATTCAGATTTTTAGCATTTTATTAGTAAGAAATAATAGGAAGTGTGCACTATAATGAACAAAATCCAACTTCGGGTAGAATATTTTGTTTGCAATAGTGAAAGTTTGTTATAACGAAATTCGTTATAATGAAATTCTTTAACATGGATTGAATAGGGTGATCAACCAAAAATAAAATTTGTTCGTAATATCGAGAAATTCGTTATAATGAAGTTCGTTATAACGAGGTTCGACCTGTATCAGTCAAATTTGATTGCAGGGCTGACTCTGATTTCTCATTAAATGCTCAAATAATTTTCACAAAAGAAATTTTTTAATCAAAATGAAATTATATATTTTTTAATTGTTTAACATCAATTATGCAAAATAACTAAAATGTGAAAATAAAAAAATTTAAGCTATTTGTGGAAAAAATTGTAAAGTTCATTTGGATGGATAACGGAAATCCTGTAAAAAAAGTGCCAAAATATTTTTTTTATTATATCAGTATAAACTGTCAAGCTCGCAACATTGTTTCTTGTTAATGATTGCTCCAAAGTGATACGTTTTCTATGCGACTTTTGAACACATTAGAGATGACGCTGACCATTGGCTCCTGGGTGTTCACAACTAAGCTGGAAATTGATCCTTGACATGTCTAACAACATCTATGGATTTTTGTTTATTCACGTACCATGTGGGATCATATATTAGAATAATCGGGTGTACTATAGAAAAACTGTATTTCACTTTTTTTCTTGGTTATTTTTTGTCGAAACATGGAATCCAGACTGGTAAAAGATTTTTACGCATCGTCATGTGAAACTTTAGCCCGTAAACTGTTAGGTCAAGTTCTAGTGCGAATTTTAGATGACGGTACTCGTTTAAGTGGGATAATAGTTGAAACAGAATGTTACCTAGGTAGAGAAGATAAAGCATCCCATTCTTATAACGGTAAACAAACAGCTCGTAATGCTGCCATGTTTATGACTCCAGGAACTGCGTATGTGTACTTTGTTTACGGCATGTATCATTGCTTCAACATTTCTAGTGAAGGTGAGCATTTAGGAAAAATATAATTTTTATCTGTAATAATTATGCTGAAAACATTTAATTAACTAGGTGAAGGATCGGCCGTACTCATTCGTTCTTTACAGCCACTGGAAGGAATAAACGAAATGCAAAAATTTCGTACTGAAAGACTCAAAAGTAATCGAACATTAACATGCGATAAATTATGTAATGGGCCATCCAAATTGTGCATATCTATGGCAATTACTAAGGAAATTGTAGATCAGCAAAATTTGAGTACATGTGAATTTTTGTGGGTTGAAAAAGGATGGCCTACACCTGATACATGCATTGCGATTGCACCGAGAATTGGAATTGAATCAGCTGGAAAAGAATGGGCAGAAAAACCACTACGATTTTACGTGAAAGGATGTAAATATGTGAGCAAAAGATTGAAAGGAGAAACAATTGTACGAGAATCAATATATCTATAATTTATTAATATATTTATAAATTTTATTAAATTATGACCATGTTTTTGCGTGTTTGTAAAACATTGCTACTGCATCATCTTCATGTTCACATGTGATAAGAATGTCTCTCAATTTGTCTAAAAGAAATAAGAGTTGTGTACGACGTATGTTTTCATAATACATGATTTCTTCCAAGTGATGTTTTCCACAAAAATAACGTCGAAGCCTAAAGTAGGATTAACAAAATTGTATAATTACTTTTAATTTTTAATTTAATAAAAATTAAAAAATAAATTTGAATTTTTTATTTTTCTAAGTTTTACCGATCAAAAAGCCTAAAGTCATCAGAGTTTTCATTTTGTAGTCGTGAACTTGTATTTGGATTTGAACTTGAGCCTGGGCTAGGACTAGAAATAGATGATGGTAAATTGCTCCAACTTGTATCATCTATGTCAATAGTTAAATCAAGACGATTACGACTCCACTCGGAACTGCCTGCATTCATTATTATTATTCAATATTAAAATTAAAGTTAAATAAACATCGTAATTTATTTTGATTTTATTACTTGATCCTCTTGAAGGTGGTCGAGAAAGTGCATGTTCTTCTGTTGGTATGTAATATATGTAAGTATGCAATTGCATTAATAAATTATGTTGTAGCATCCAAATGACGATTTGTAGAAGTTGTGTCTATAATTTTATAATAAATAATTAATTTCGTTCTATTTTTTACAATTATAAATGTTGGTTAATTTACTTGCTGATAAGCCATATGAGTTGGGTTACCGCGTTGACTTAGAGACACAGGCAATGAAAATTCCGCCATTACGATTAATAAATTCACACCAGGAAATTTGAACGCAAATTCATCGACTAAAGTTGAATTACTGAAAATAAAATATATTTTTCAATTAAGAGTATTGTAATTTTAATTTATTTTTTACTGAAACTCACATATGAGTAGGAGCATGAGGAGAAAGGATGTATACATTTGTTTCACATAAAGGGTAAATTATAGTGGCTTTTGCCCAATAAATTAAATGACCAACAAGTCGAAAAACCTTTGAATAAATACAGTAAAACAAAAATTAAGATCCAAATTTATAAAATACATATA
This sequence comes from Geophilus carpophagus, assembly GCA_034687075.1. Classification (NCBI taxonomy): domain Eukaryota; kingdom Metazoa; phylum Arthropoda; class Chilopoda; order Geophilomorpha; family Geophilidae; genus Geophilus; species Geophilus carpophagus. The sequence continues at coordinate 12,397 of JAQFZN010001118.1, read as the reverse complement.
TATATATATATATATATATATATAAATTAATACTTGTGTGATCGATAAATCAGCATCAATAGCAAGTTCTTGTAAACTTTTAAGTGGACTGGATGCTTGAATAAGTCGTATAAGAGCTGGAGAAGCACCCAAAGGTAAACTTGATACAAAATCACATTCACTAACAAGCAAAAGAAGAGCATGATATGGCCTAAAATACAAAAATTAATAAATTATTAGTTAAGTCCAAAAATTTACACCCACTTATTACTTTAAACAGTTAATACATCTGTCTAGTGATTCTGGCTGTAATATAACACAAATAAATAAATAAAAATTTGAGAAAAATATTCCTTTTTAGCATACATCCAACACATGTTCCGTGCGGTTGAAACTATGAATACGCTGTGGTAGACAAAAACTAATCTGAAGCCAACGGTTAATACGCATTTGAATTACCCCAGAAGAACACAGCCTAATTACAATTAAAATTAATTATTATTATTATGAAATGGAAGTTTCGTTAAGGTTGCCTTACTCATCATAAATATACTTCAAATCCCTTGCAAGTTGACTGCGCTGTAAGATGATGTCAAAAACAGATTCTTTTGATTCTAAGAAAATAATAAAATTGTTACGTGTAAAATTTTTGTTGTACTGTATTATTTTATACCTTCAGAAAGTGTAGATATTTCATCGTGTGCTGCTAACATTATTTTTGTCTCTTTGCTCAAATATCCACGTCTCCTTTCTTCATGTCTCAAACAAACACCCAGTCGATAGCTGAGATCATGATAACAACGAACAACCGAATAACTCGCATTTGCCTAAATAAAATATAAAATAAATTTAACTGACAAAATTCCATTACAATAGTTACTAACAGGAAGTGCAAACACAATGTGAAAAAGAATTAATGTGGATGTGAGTCGTTTAGGAGAAACTTGAGCAGATTGAAGCAAAGTGGGATGACCGACGAATCGAACATCGTTTACTTTTAATTCAAATTTTTGTTGGCTTAGTTGAGCTGTGACAGCAAATAAATTTGATAGAACTATATCGGGAAATCTGTAAAACCAAACAAATGTACATTTAATCAACAATTTTAACATCAAATACACTTACCCAACCAATTGCCCATTGCTTATATTGGAAATTGGAGGCTGTCTAAATATTTTTGATAAAAAAAATATTTTAGAAAATAGTTTTAATTATTTAAAAATAATAATTTCATACCGCGTGTTGTCTTCTGTAACTGAACTAACTAAAGCATATGGTTTAATACGAGCAGCTACAAATAAACACATAAAAAATTATCATTCACATCATCATTTCAGCATGTTGTCGATATGAATTTTGCAGTTATACCTGCTGCTTGTTTCTTTCTCTCGCGGATTATTTCGGAAAACGGATATCGAAAGAGAAGACGATCTCCCTTGCTTCCATGCTTCACCAGTATTATGTTAACTGGATCTGTTTCCTTCATGCTAAATACAGACTATCCGAAAACAAGTTTCATCAAGTCGGAATTGCTAACTAGCACGTGACTTGAGCAGATAAAAACAAACTTTTATTTCTCATGATTCAGATTACAAATTTCGACAAGTGAGGGCATGTAAGTGCAAGGTGCTGAAGTGATTAAGTGATAGATTATTTTCTAGTTTAATTTCAGCTGGTTGAACTGGTCAATGTAGCAGTGAATATTTTAAGAGCCTGTATAGCCTGTTTATTTTTTGTGGCCCACATAAACTTAGACCTTGTTTATTTGAGTTTGACATGCTTGATGTAGTGTAATCATTTTAATCCATGTTGTAACTATAGAATTGAGTTTGATTTGTAACTAAACTTTTATAAATAAAGTTTAGCTCTTCTGTTTTTGATTAATAAACAGATTCAGAACCACGCAAATACCTTTATTGAATAATTGCATATACAAATTAAAAATTTTGCCACCTCTAAATACCTTTTTGCCCCCTTTTTCCTTAGTCGTCTAACATGCGGTGCACAAGTTGCACTCTGGTTAGACCCAAGGTACGTACTTAAAACCTGTACAGATGTGACCTAACCAGAATTACACATTACTGTTTTGATAAACTAGTGCATTTTATTAATTTTAAGCCATAAATTCTATTTATTCATCTCAATTCAAAACTGTTTTTCGTTCCGTCCTTTAATCATCAAATCTGTGCTTTAATTAACTCATGCGCGGAAAATCAAAAATAAGACTTATTCGCGCACATCTTTCAAGTCTTGATAGATTGTATTGTTCAGGTTGTTATCACAAATCTGACATTCTGGACTATTTGCACAAAGGAAATAAATTAATTTGAGTAATCAGTTTAAAGTAAATAATATTTTTTTTTGCACAAAATTAAAACTGCAGCGCAAAAAAAATTATCTAGAATTTTTTGAATACTCCATCTTCAGTGGATGTTTTGAAGATAATACAGATGCTGAGTGGCGTATGCTTTTAAAAATGGAGTTTTAGCAAGGTTACTTACTAGTATTACATGCAAAGTTTAGAATGAGTTGTAGTATCAGATTTTGCATCTAAATTATACATTTGATTCGTTCTCAGGATTAAGCTGCTATTGAACAATCATTTTCCTGTAACAATATAATTCCTATATTTCAAGAAAAATGTCAAGCTCCAAAACAGATAGAGATTATTATCGAAAAATGGAACAACTTAAACTCAATCAGAATTGTGATGCTGTATGTTAAACTATGAGCAAGTAATCATAAAGATTTTTTAATAAAAATTGATATTAATAATGTAGGATGAAGAAGAATCGTGGATTTCAGGCGAAGAGTTAATAACAGAAGAAAGCACAGATGAAGAAGATGAAAAATGTAAATCGAAATCGGGTAAACAAAATGTGAAATCATCAAAAGGTAGAAAGGGATCGTCAAGTGAAAAATATTCCAACAAGTTCCTTCCCAAAACCACGACCCTACCACCAATTAAACGAGAGAATACGTCCATGTCTTCATCAGCCTCAACAAAATCCAGTGCAGCATCAGCTGATGTGAATTTCAATGATGAAGAAGCCTCATCTTGGAGACCAAAAAGAGGAAGCATTAAATTATCCGATCTTGAAGGTTACCAATTGGTCCAAATGCGTGAAAATCAGCTTAGTGATGAAATGAATTCCGGTGGTAAAAACCTGGCACAAAACTGAATAATTTACTGTTAACTTCGCACTGCATTTTATTTATGTTTTTAACCGTATAACTTTGTATATCAATTATTTTTGTCATGAAAAGAAAAATGTATACCTTTTTAAAAAGAGTATTTATTTGTAGGCGATCGTTGTCAAGAGGATGAATTATATTCCAATAATGTGTCTGCCCTTAGTCTGGATTTCTTAAAAGAGATCGAGTTAAATGATTTACAGGATATTTTGAAAAAGTATTTAAACGAGGAGGAAATTGGTAGCTGTGATTATTTGTCCGATGGTAAACGGTGTTCTCAAGATGCCCGTGAGTTTGGTGGAATTTATTCAGATCTTGTAAACAAAGATCCGTCTTTGAATGACGTTTTGGTCCAAATGAACAATTTAGATAACGTTTTAATTGAAAAAACTGAAAAAGCTGATAAGTTTTTAAATGATGGAAAATCAAAAGCAGCTGTTAAACATGTGAAAGTAACTAAATGTTGTAAAAATAGTAAGTTATATATATATATATTTATATTTATATATGTTAGAAAATTATTAAATTGTTTAATCGAAAAAGAGAAATATTTCAGTTCATTTAAGTAATCCAAGAAAAATGATTCGACCACTGACATGTTTTACAAGTAAAAATATACGAAAATCGTCTGTTAGAATGATTAAAAGTGCAAATATAAATTCTCAAGAGATTGATGTGGTAATTGTATAACTATATTTTGAGATGATATAAAAATAAAATATATATTGATGAACTTTGTACAGGAGGATAATTCAAACCAAATCAAAATGACTGACGAAGAAATGAAACGTGTAGAAGAAATTCTCGCAAACCATGAACATGAGAAGGAAGAAATTGTTAAATTAAATCCAGGAGAAGGCTTTAACTTGAGTACCGAAGATTCTTTAACAGTGGAATCAATTGATTTAAAATTAAAATCAATTTGTACGGGACAACCTGCACCACAAGTGAGAATAATTTAAATTTCCTAATTAAAAAATAGTTTAATGTTTTATCAAAGAGAATGCTTGACAATGAGATGCAGGCATTTCATGCAGAATTGAAAAAATTGCAAATATGTAAAGAAAACGAAATACTCAAAGAAATTGATTCAAAGTTAGAACTTTTACAACGAGATAAGAATAAAGTGAGCATGAGTAATCCAATAATAAATTACTAATATATTTTATTTGAAATGCAATTGTGCAGCATGAAAAGTGCGTCTCTGATGATGAACTAAACAGATTACTTCAAACTTTGCGATCACAATCACCTAAATTGGATGATTCTGATGTTGGCTGGTAATTAAATACAAAAAAATTTAATGTGTAAATAAGAAAAGTATTCGATTTTATTTAAATTTTTAGGGATTTGGATAAATACAGTGAAATTGACAGTGACGAAGTACAATCATCACTAAAGTCAAATTTAGAAACGATCGCAATTGATCCAATTAAGGAAAATATGAAAACTCCTTAAGATGCAAAATACGATACAATGCCATCGTTTGTAGCAGTCACGAGCTGCGAAAAATAAGCAATAAAATTTATAATTTTTTAAACATTTTGAAATAAATCGTCAATATACATACAGTTGGTTCATCAGGTTTGTAAACAACATCAGTAACCACATCTGAATGACCTGTTAATTTATTTACGTACGCTCCACCACGAAGATCAAATATATAGGCCTAAAAAGAAAGAAACAGTAAATTTAAGAGGAGAAATAAAATTTACTTAACTTTACGGATTTGTCTTCTGATCCACAAGCAAAGTAACGAGCACAAGGACTAAAACGCAAACCACAATGAAACGCTCTGTTCATATTACCAATGAACCTTTGAACACATCTATAGAAATGTTATATATCAGTTTCATTTTCGGTAAAGTTTGTTAAAGTTTACCCACCTGTTACTCCTTAAATCCCATAATTTTATATTGTCACCAACGGCTGTTGTAAGAAACATATTATACGCGGAAGGATGTTGGGCAGCAAAAGCAGATCCTGAATTTAAGCAGATTTTATATGGCGGTTTCGTATGCACATCAAAAACTTGTTGAACTACACTGCCCACATTCATATCGAAAATTCGTACAGATCTATCCGAGCAGGCACAAAGCACCAAATCTTTAAATTGAAAGGAAATAAAACTTGTATTAACTGTCAAAGTAGACATTAAAATTAGAAATTATACATGAATAAAATTGATTTATTGCAGCTGTATGAAGAATTTGTTGGGCAGACACTGGAAATTCCTTGACTAATTTATACCGGCCACGATAACGAAACCTAGATTGAAAATAAAAATAAACATGAGTTAACCCTGAGTAAAAATCTGCTAGATAGAAAAATACTTAGTCAAATTGCTTTTTGAGGGTTCCAAGTTATATTTATAAAGGTAAAGACTGTTGCCTGATGTCAACAAGATAAATTTATCCATATAAAAAAATTGGGCATGTTTGATTTCTTTGGTAAACAATGATTCTTTCTGCATATAAAATCCATACACACTTAAAACATATAAATTTTAAAAAATACCTATTACATTTTATACCACACTGTGGACTTCAGCAACATTCTTAAGCACAGGTTGACTTTTTAAAACTGCTTGAATATCCATAACCATTGAATGATTTTTCCATGACCATAATTTAGCTGTTTTATCATCAGAAGCAGTCAGGATACAAGACCCATCCAAATTGTAACTAATACAATTGACGGTCGCATTGTGTCCTACAATTAAACTTACGTTACAAATTAAATTAAAATTCACAAAGGGTATACAAATTACCTGCCAAATTCAATACTTTTCCATTATTTTTAATTATATGGGCGGAGTTTAAACTTGTTGCACAAGCTAAAGTTTTTCCATTTCCTAAAAATAAAAAAATATAAAAGAGAAATTTTGTTGTTTTAAAATCATTATTTCTTCAACAAACACGTACCTGAATAATCAATAGAAGTAATACTAGCAGTTTGATTCATTATGCGAATAGTTTGTGATAAATGCGAAGGAGGATCCTGGCATGTAGCATAGCCTTCAGTCAGTCTTTACGTTCATTGAATTAAAAAATTATTAAAATCACAAATTCAAACATAAATTATATTTACTTTGTGATAAGTTTAGTTGTTGATTTAGTTTTAGATGATGTGCTGGCAGATGGTGTTGACGACTTCATGCTCCGGGCTGAAGACCTTTAGAAACATTTTTATGTCATCAATTTTATTTCCTTAATTTCAACTCAACTCAAATTATACCATCCTGAATGACCAGGTGACTTAACATGAGCATGTGAAAGACAACAATGAGATGTATTAAGTTTTGATTCTTTACTTTTGGACCGTGATAATCTAAAAAGCAATTCTAAATAAATAAATAATAGTAATGAAAAATTAGCATGTGATATTTACAGTAGTATTGCTCTTAACATACCCTTGGACGACTTCTTTGCAATCACCCTCTTTTCCTGTCTTACAAATGTAGAACGAAGAGGTGATGCTATATGAAGCGGTTCACTGTACAATAAAAATGTACAACTGTTCACAGATTTACAATCTCATAAGTAATAAAATTACCAAGCTATAAGTGATAACTTCACTGTCTCTCCTTCTCTTACTGATGCAGTACTGCTTTTATTGTCTTCCAAAGTCATCCTTGCCATTTTCATTTCCAATGATGAAAATGCCGGAGTGCTTTCTTTGGTGGGCAGCGAAGTTATGTTAATTATACCAATATAAACAGCACTGGTAAACAAACTTTTAATAACGCACCACACCTTAAAATAAAAATTAAGTAAATGAACCATTTTTAAAAACGATTTCGTACAATATACTTTATTTTCTTCAGAAACACAAGGGCAGAATGATACAGTGCCTGCCAAGCCCACAATTTCTGACGACCCTAAACGGACCAACAACTGTTAAATTTGTAAATTTTGAAAATCAACTTTAGTACCTTCAATCAATGTGTCCTTTTCATTTTGTAAATTAGCAATCAAATTAATTTCCAACGTGCGTAAATTCAAACTCACAATAGCTGTAGTCATGCCAATAAGTAATGTTGGCGCAGGTGACATTATAGCGCTGAAATTTCCTTCATGCCAAGGATTAATTGAAGTGTCACTTTCATTCACACGACCATTTAGAGGTTTTTGAAAATGAAATCCTAAAATGGCCCAACCAGGTTCAACTTGACTGTCACTTTCCGGTCTAAATGTTGAATCAGGTGGTAGTAATTTATCATGTGGCATTCGTTGTTTTCCCAGTAAAAAATTTGTTGATTCTGAAAAATGTTTAACTGTTAAAATAAATATAAAATTTTAGTTACTTAATTATCAACAAATCTGTACCATATGAATGGTAACCATTGCCGTCTGCATGAATGTGATTTGCAGAGTTAAAACAAGCCCCTGTACATTTAGCAACATCTAAAGATGCCAATTCTCGATATTGACTACCAGGTGATAAATCATGAATCCAAATGTGACCATCCATACTTCCCATTGCAAACTGAGGTGTTAAAAAATCACAAGCTACGTTGATTATTGGCGAACCAGTTAAGATGTTAGACTTGTGTAATAACGACAACTTATACGTATCCCAAATCTGTATTTGAAAAATAAATAAATATATAAACAGAAGTACATTTTTAAAAACATTTTTAAAATACTAAATAATAAAATGTCACGAACTTGCCATAAAAGTTCTATCTTCTGAAACACTTATGAGAATTTCAGGTTGATGATAACATCCAGAAACTGCAGTTACTTTAGCTAAATGGCCTTCAAATGTTGCAATATGAGCTATATTCTGAATGAGGAAACATTCAGAGTGCAATTTCTAACATTATTTACATTTTCCATTTTAGTTACTTTATATAAATAAATTTCTCGATCCACAACAAGAGCTAAAATCCTATCATTAAACACAAAGCAAGCAAAATGAACTTGACCTGGACTTCGAATTTGGGCTTGGCTTTTGGGTAATAAATCTAAAAAAGAAAACAATAAATTATAATATTTTATATCTCGAAGAATCATACTTGAATGGCCGCATTCTGGTTCTTCAGACGAACTGCCAAAATTCCATAAAATCACCCAATCTTCAGCACACGAACATAACAATTTTGGAATTGTTCCAATACTTAAACTAATTGCTGTAATGGACCAGGCATGACCATAAAGAATTAAGGGCTAAGATAAAAAAAATAAAATTTAAAATTACAAAAGCATTAAATAAAAAATATACTTTTATTTTTATACATCTTGTGACAAATTATCCAAATTCCATAAACCCAAAGCTCCTCGATGTTGATAAGGAATTACAAGATATTTACCATCACAAGCTGGTGAAAAATTATGCATCGCAAAAGATACTTGCAAAACTTGAATCCACTTAATTTTACAGTCAGCACTGTCCAATTCTTGGTTTCCAGTTGAAACCATTTCACTGTAAAAATCAATTGTTATTTCATATGTAATGTATAATACATCTAAAAAAGAAAAAAACAAACCTATCCATTTTTCAAATTTTTTTCCTTGTTTTTTTTACGCAAGATTAATTTAAATTTTCTTCTTTTTATTCCTGTCAGTGGCGAATAATCGCTATGTTAATTCACAAACCTTTGAATTCAATCATAACATTTTGGCGTCGTTCGTCGTCATGGTAACAAAGTTTACATTGAACTTCTCGCCACCTTTACTCACTGTATGGAACTAGCAAGAAGCTAAATACAGAGAGATACCAAACTTATGCTAAACTCCAATTTTTGCTGTTTTTCATTAGAGTGTAAAACTGAAATCAAAAATAATTTTAAACTTATTGTGTATGAATGTTTTTGAAAACGTCATTCACGTAAATGATTAGATTTGATTTGGAATTTACAAATTCTTCCATCGTGCTTGTTTCTTTTACTAGAACAGTGTGACGATAACCCAAAATGTGAACAAAATCAAACTTCACAGCAGATATGGATTTAGTAAAATATTTACGAGATTATAATTTAGAGAAAGGTAACGCAATTAATTAAAAAAAGTAATAAATTTAAACTAATTCATGGAATGTGCTTTCCCTTTTTAAATTAGGTAAGGAATTGGAAGCCAGCAATAATAAGGATAATGAAGATGAGAAGTTATTAACAAAATATTACACAGAATGGAAGCAAGAAAGATTAAAAAATGATAAAACATTCCAAATTATTCCGAAATTTTACTTCAAGGTTAAAAAATATTAGAGTCGAATACAGAAAAATGACATTAACAGTTTGTTCTGTTGATATTAGTTGCCTGGTGAAGATGATGTTCTGCTACAAAAATTAAGAGAAGAAACTCGGTAAAGAAATAAAAATATATTTTACAACTTGATTATTGTGACATTTAATTATTTGCAGAGCTGTGTTTTTGCAACGAAAAAGTAAAGAACTCCTTGAAAATGGTGAATTAAAGGTGAAATTAAAAATGAAATAAATTTTAAAAAATATGATTACTAAAAATATTTATGTAATTTAAGAATTTATGGATGCTTTTGGACAAACATCAAACACCACCTCAAATTGGAGATGAACAAATGATAAATTATGATAGCTTTTTACAAGTTGCGAAAATTGCAGGGCCCAAATGCAAGTACGAATTGAAGTAAAATTGAAAAATAATAGTGTGTATAAACATTTCACTTTGTAATAGGCAATATTTCAAAGCTAAAGTATTTGCGAAAATCTATCAAAATGATGTTTACGGACGAATTTCAATAATGCAATTTTTCAATTACGTCATGAGGAAAGTTTGGTTACATCAAACAAGAATTGGTTTATCATTCTTTGATATAGCAGGACAAGGATATTTAAGAGAAACAGTAATTAAAAAAAATTATACGTACAAATAAAAGTTAATTTTAAAAAATTAAAAACTTTAATGAAATATTTCTTTTTATTTTAAATTAGGATTTAGAAACTTACATCTCTGAATTAATTCCAACTCTACCTCAACTAGGAGGATTGGAAAAATCATTTCATTCGTTTTACGTGTGTACTGCAGTACGGAAATTTTTCTTTTTTCTTGATCCATTACGGACAGGAAAAGTAAAAATACGAGATATATTGGCGTGCAGTTTTTTGGACGATTTATTAGAGTTAAGAGATGAAGATTTACCGAAGAATATTCAAGAATCAAATTGGTTTTCAGCTCCATCAGCACTAAGAGTTTATGGACAATACCTAAATTTAGATAAAGATCATAATGGAATGCTGAGCAAAGAAGAATTAGCTAGGTAAATTAGTAAATTAAAAAAACTAATAATAAGTTTTTTATATATTGTATTTTAAATAATCAATTTTAGATTTGGAACAGGTTTATTAACACCTGTTTTTATTGACCGAGTTTTCCAAGAATGCCTAACATTTGATGGAGAAATGGTAAACTCAAATATTATTACACATTACATTAATTTTTTTGATTAATAAATAAATCATTATTTCACTATTAGGATTACAAAACATACCTGGATTTTGTGCTAGCATTAGAAAACAGAAAAGAGCCACAAGCGTTACAATATTTATTCCGAATTTTGGATATTGAAGGAAAGGGTCACCTTAACGTGTTTGCACTTCATTTCTTTTTTAGGGTAGATTTAATAAGTCTGTTTCATACTACTTCTGAGAAGTAATGGACAATTTTTACTCCTTCAGGCAATACAAGAACAAATGCAAATACATGAACAGGAACCCGTACCATTCGCTGATGTTAAAGATGAGATCTTTGATATGGTTAAACCAAAAGACCCTTTAAAAATTACACTTCAAGATCTGATTGAGTGGTAATTTTAAATAAACGTTTAATTTCTTAATGTTATTTTATTTTGTAATTTATTCAATACTTGTTTAGTGGCCATGGTGACACAGTTATAAGCATTCTGATAGATTTAAATGGATTCTGGTCATATGAAAACAGAGGATCTTCACTACCTGAAGCATCAGATGAAGCTGAAATTTAAAATTAGTAATTTGATACTGCGAATTGTTAAACTTGTTGAAAAACTTGAGATTAAATGCATTTTTTACATCCAGAAATTGTTTTATATTTTATATAAACAAAAAAAAAGATATAGATAAATATAACAATAATTCTATTAAATCAATAAACATAAACCTTATAATATCATCAATTCTATCATAACATGATATTATATTTGGAATGACATGTTATACAGTCCATTAAAATATTTATTCTAATGAATTTAACATGAGTAATTGCTTCAATACTTTTGTTTGGCTCGTTTCCCGAATTTCACCGGCCAAAAACATTTCGTCAACCACACTGTAGACCTGTTCAAAATGGACACAGATTGATTTTAAATTTCAACCACGAATAAATTTTAAAGATTTACTACCTTGTAAAAATTGAAAACTAAATCCAACTCGCAGACATTGTGGAAATATTCATTTAGCACTTCAACAAAATTGTGTATTGCTTCCAAATAGGCAAGATTATTATCATTTATATCCACACAGATACAAAAATATAATCCCGCGTATCTTCGGTAAACGATTTTGAAGTTACGAAACTGAAAATCAACCATTAACAGTCAACCTCAGTTTTGTATAAGACATGGAAAATTTTACCTCAACAAAATTTGTGTGTTTTGCATCTCTTACTGTGACAACTGCATGAACTTCTTCTATCAACTTCTGCTTTTCATCATCATCGAAATTCATGTACCATTTGGCCAAACGAGTCTTTCCAGCTCGATTTTGAATTAATATGAATCGAATCTAGATAACATAATAAATTAAAATTCAAGAAAAAACAAATAACGCCTTATAAATATACTTACCATTTATACAGGTAAATTCAAGGTAAATAAATCTGAATTCTAAACTGAAATTTGATGCTAAGGATACGAGACACTCCTCCGCTTCCCTAGTGGTGTAACAACGTACTAACACATAAAATGCCTGATAGAAGCGCCCCTATTTATCGTTATGACGTTCAGAAAACTATAAAATTGCACGTGTTTCGATTTTGTTATGTGCTTTCAAGTTCGATATAATTCTAAATAATTTAATAATAATAAGAAACAAATTGTCATCTTTCCTACAACTGCGATGGATTACGTGAGGACACGTGTAGACTTGCAAGAACACCGTGTACTTAATGTAATGGCAAATTTATTCTGTTTCGGAGTATTTCATGTTAATATGAAATTTTTTTATATTTTTATTTTAGGCTCAATCAACTGATTTTCCAGGAAA